>JAADYC010000104.1:0-39575 GCA_023338135.1 Phytopythium kandeliae | reverse complement strand
GGCGTTCGTGTGGACGAACATCAATTGGCTCATCGACTTCTGTTCTCGACATGCCTTTCGGAAATGGCGCTTCCACTCACGTGTTCAAGTCGAAGGTACTGAGTCACATCGCGGAGCGCTTCGTTCCCGTTGCAGATCCGACTGTCTTCGTGGGGTTTGGAGACTGGAGTCGCCGCGATGGTATCAAGGGACGTGCAACTGGACCTGTGAAGGAATTGAAGAAGGAGCTTGCCAAGCGTGCTACTGTTCGACCGATCGATGAATTTCGGACAAGCGAGCGATGCTACTACCGTCATGAAGACCTCGAAGACGTTGCCTTCCCGAAGGTCGTGAACGGCAAATCGAATGGCAAAGCCACATCCTGAAACGTTTTGCACTGTAAAACCAGTGGCTGCAAGAGCTTTTGGGACCGTGACGCGAACGCCTCGCTGGACACCCTGCACGTGGCAACGGAGCTGCTCGAAGAGCGAGCAAGACCGGAGTACTTGCGATGCGGTTGAAGAGCTTGGTAAAGAGCGAGAAAGCGTGAGTCCGGGAGTTTCGGCTCGAACCTGCTGACACGGTCCAGCCCGCATTCTAGGTAGTAGCCAGTAGGTAGGCGCGGTCGCGACGCGAACGGTGGAAATCTAGTTGTAGAATCAAGGAATATGGTCCACTGCAATACGAGACGGTCTCCATACTCGACTCCTCCGCCCATTTACCGATCTCTTCCAGCAAAGGGAGACCGGCCGGAGTGGTGGGAGCGGTCGGTCTTTCTGCGTGCTGGTGAGCCTTGGGTCTCGTCGTCTCAAGACGTCGAGTTCTCCGCTCGCTCCAGGTGGATCAAGTTCAAGATGCAGCTGGCGTACAAGGTGGATCGTGATTGAGGAAGGAGCATCGCGTGTGAAGAGCACTACACGACGAAGACATGCTCGTGCTGCTGGAGGACCAACCGCGGCATCACAAACGAGAAGGTCTTCTCGTGCTCTCACTGCCATCTGTCGCTCAACCGCGACGTGAACGCCGAGCGCAACATCTCCCTCAAGAACGAACACTTACTCACTCGGACTCCTGAAGCTTGAGTGCCCAGAGATGCCTACTCCGAGGTTGTTAGTTGCGCGTGAGCTTGCTCACACGCATCGACCCGACACAAAACGGTATGTATCCTAGGGCCAACGATGATACTTTGGTATCTCGTGGGAACTTAGGCTGTATCGAGGCGATCAATTCAACTGACCGAAGCAGCATGGCGTTATCGACGGTCGGCCAGCGGCAAGTGCCGATCCGGTGGGAACAAGAGGAAAGGCGGCGAACAAGACGCATGGAGGTTGCTTGCTGCACTGCAGTAGGCTGTCGACCCGAGGTTTCCATCATTTCGAACTTCGCCGGATACAAAGGGGGACTATGAATGGCAGCAACGCGACGCTCATCTTCTGGGACGCCTCAGAGTCTAGCTGGAGCGGCAGCGGCTCGCTGGTCGTGCCGGACGGAGACGTCGGGAGCATCATAGACAAGAGGGGCGGCAGCATCCAAGACGGTGACGCAGGCGCGGACGACAGCGCCAACATCGCATGGGGAGTAGCACTGGTGGCGGCGCCGATCGTGCTCGTGTTGCTGGCGCTTTGGTTGCGTGCTGCGGCGGAAGCTCGCATGCCCCGGTCGAATCCATCGCCAAACAGCGCTCCAGACCGCCACAGTGGACGACGAGGACGCTATCGGACGGTCGAGGAGTGGGCAGACGACGGACTGATGGCGTTCAGCCCAGAGACAGGTAGTGCCAACAACCGCGGCGACTGGAGGCACTGGACGAGACCGGAACGAGCGTCTGTATGTGACACCAGACGAGAGAGCGGAGCGTGGCGTCCGTCTCGAAAGGCCGCGTACATGCGACCGCCTCGCTCCTCATCGCTCGAGGACTTCCGCCACGACATGCACCAGCCAGGCAACCCCGATCTCATCTGGAGGAGCACCACCTACAGCCTCTGAGTCCCAAGGGGAACGATCGAGTCTCTTCTACATCCCGGACTCCCTGTGCGGCACCCTGCTGCCGACGGAATGGCTAGCATTGCTTGTCGGCGTCGCGCTATAGTGCTTTTGTCTCGCCACGTCCATCCGTAGGCTTCTCTTCTCCGTGACAGCACGACGGACGGACGATGAGTCTCTCTGTCCCGTGGTCGAAGCTCTCTGCGCTCTTGATTGGCGCGAAGGCGAAGGCTGGCAACGCCGCGAGCAGACGCGTCATCCTCTCGCGCGCCAGTTCGTCGTGCTGCAGCCCGCACGCGCTCCACACGTGCGAGATACATAAGCGCGAATCGGGAGACTGGCCACGGCGTGCCTTTGGCTCATTGTCGAGAATTGGAGCGGGCGAGACGACCCAAGCAGCAGCTTCGCTATACGGCGGAATGGTTCCCGCACAAAGGCTGCCTCGCGTGTCTACTCTCATTCTACTTTTTCAGCTGGCCAATCAGAGCCGAACAATTCATCGCGACTGACACTCTTTACAAACAACAAGTTGTTTCCTGCGGCCCGCCTTTCCGGAAAAAAGAGAACAACCGACACTCGAGAGAACGCAGAGCAAAGCCGGCGTTGCCGAGGCGACCGACGAGACCGTACAGCGAGCGAGCGAGCGAGTGAGCGAGCGTAGAGCCGAGATGTGGCGGATGCTGGAGCAGGCGGCCAAGTCCGCGTCGGCCAACGCGTCCGGGTACGTGAATACCGTGCAGGAGAAGGCGCAGTCGCTCGTGGCGACGGTGCAGGACGAGGCGTCCACCTTCCTGCACGCCATCGGCTCGGCGCGCGTCGGGCCCGTCGACGAGGTGCGTTCGCCGCTTGCTCCCCTATGTCTGGCTTCCGAAGCGGCACGGCACGGCATGGCATGGCGCTGACTGCCGGCGTCGTCGCTGCTACACAGATTCTGTATGAAGAGATCGACGCGTACAAGGAGTTCTGCGAGTTCTTCTCGGCCGAGGAGCACTCTCACGAAATCGCCAAGGTACTTGCGTGCCTGCGCGCCTGCATGCCAACTCGCCGGTGGCTTACGGCTGAATCACGGATTTGCCGGTGCCAAGAGCTAATTCATACCGTGCCCGCCATGCACATCACACCAGGTCATGGAGGCGAACGAGGAGATCCGAGAGCTGCACGAGACGCTCGTGCCCATGGAGCTGACCTTCGAGGAGTTCTGGTGCCGGTACGCGTCGGCAAATCCATCTATCTGCCCGTATGGAGCATCCGTCGAGTGCTGACTGTGGCTCCTTAGGTTCTTCTTCCGACAGCAACAAGAGGAGGACCGTCAGCGCCGCGAGCAAGAGCGCCGCAGCTTCTTTAAGGAGGCGCAGAGCACGGCGGCGAGCGAAAGTGACCTCGGTCTGAGCGAGTTCGACGACGAGGACGAAGACACGGACGACGTGGACGGTGACGGGTCCGAGGAGAAGCTCTCGTTCGACGGCAGCACTCGCGAGCGCGCCGCCAGCAGCAACCCACTTGCTCCAACGCCGACCAAGCCGGCGAAGAAGAAGAACCCAGACCTAGCGCTCGACGGAGACGCCAGCGGCGACACGAGCGGCGAAGGCGTGTGGCTCCTACGTGCCGCGCGTGACGCTGAGCGCCGCGCGGCGTCTCAGTGGCGGAAGAAGGCGCGGGATCTCCACCACGAGCTCCAAGTTGCGCGACAGGCGCGCAGCGACGAACTCGAGAAGGTCAAGGAGGAGCTCGAGGAGCGATACCAGTCGCTCTGCGATGCGTACGAGAGCAAAATGCTGGCGGTGACGACGCAGATCGACGAGTCGCGCGCTGCTGGGTACGACGCAGGAATCCGCGAGAGCGAGCAGATCATTGCCGCAATGCGCCAGGAGGCCGACAAGGAAATCGAGCAACTGCGCTCCAAGGTCTCGAGCGCTGCGGTTGGCAGCGCCGAAGGTGCTCTCGATGACCAAGTGCGCGTGCTGACGGAAGAGAAATCCGAGCTGCTTAAGCTGCTGACAGCTGCTCGTGAACGCCTCGTGGATTTGGAGAGCCGTCAAGGCGCTAGCACGGACAATGGTCAGTCAGCTAACACGGAGCAGGCGTTCGGCGAGCTGAAGAAGGAAATGGAGCTCTGGCGAATGCGCGCGCTCAAGATGAAGAAACTGAAGGACCTCATCCAGACGGAGCTGACGAGCCTCCGCAACCAGAGTCAGTCACCTAGCGAAGGCGCGGACGCCAGCGGCAAGGACGAGGTCACGAGCCTTCGTGCGCGCGTCGCGAGTCTCGAGTCGCAGCTCGCCGAAGCAATGGCGAAGACGCAGGTCTGCGAGAAGGAGGCGTACGACCGAGGCGTCGCAGCTGGCCGCGCCGAGGGGGACGACACGCTCAAGGCGCAAGTCGCGCAGGCGTTCGAGCGTGGCGTGGAGAAGGGCTCGGAGGAGAGCGTGAGCGAGATCGGATTGCTCAAAGCGGAGCTAGCCATGTTCCGCGCGTTCCACGAGAGCGCGGCGCGCGTGGAGGTCCCGACCCCGGCGCTGGACGACTCGTTGGACGACATTTCGCTCGCGGACGGCGTGGCGCCGTGCTCGCCCGGCTCATCCGTGTCGATATTTAACGGTGACTTTGGCGCCGCGTCCAAGCCGTCGGACGACTGGGGCGAGTGGTGAGTGCGAGCCATGCGGCGTGTCGCTGTAGAGGGGCGCGATGGTTGGTCGCGGAGGAGAGGAGATCGGTATTCGCTATACGATGTGTCTGTTGCACGTGAACCCACCGCGTGGAGCGCTTGTCACGCGCGGCGGTGGGATGCCGCCGAGCTGGACGTGGCGCGCGAGAAACCAGCGCCATTCTCTTGCATCCACTCGCTGTACGCGGCCTCGATCTCGGGCCGCGGGTGCTTCCACTGCGTGGACCTGCGCTCGGAGCCACGGTCGCATGGTGAATCGCCCGTCGTCGCTGACCACGCCGCGCCACGCCCGTCACTTACCTGTTGGCGTGGTTGCAGAAGTACGGCCGGCCCTTCTCGGTGAAGCGTGTCTCCCACCCGTCCGGCAGGTTCAGTATCAGGAACTTCTTCATCTCTCGCCAGTTGAGCTTCCTAACGCGAGTCGGACTCGGCGCCGGCGCAGTCGGCGACGCCGGCGCGACCTCGACCACTGGGGGCTAGCGCAGGTGCCAGACACAGCCGCATGGAGCGATGGTGAGTGTCCGTCCCGCACGTCCAGGTTCGTATCAATCGCCAGCACGCGAGCGAGTTGGTACCGTCGCGACCTCTTGGCGCTGTGGCGTTGGCGGACTGGTGCGCAGGCGCATCTGGGCGATGGTTGCGTACGACTCGGCGTCTCCGCACAGCTTGATGAAAAAGTCTGGGCATAGGAGGACGGACTGAGCACTCTTCCGCCTCCCACCTGCCATTTCCAGGCGTGCACGCACCTTCGATGAGGATGAGTCCGCGCGCCTCGGCGTCTAAGACGCTGTAGAGCGCCGATCGGTGACCGGCGGTCACCGCCAGGCCGTAATCGCTCAGCACGTCCTCGAATGCCGCCACGGCCACCTACGGCGTCCGTCCATGTCAGTGACAGCTTGATCGTATCAACTGCTTCGAGCGCGCCACTGACCTTCCCAGGGCCCTCGGTCACGGCCGCGAGTGCCTTCTTGAGTCCATTGTATGGCCGCTCGGGACAACGCGAGACCAGGATCTCCTTCATCGCGGACAAAATGTCGTGCGCCGATGCGTCACCGGCCAGCGCTGCATGCTTGAGGTTCGTCGCAGGTCCTGGTGGTGGAGCCTTGGCGAGCTCCGCCTCCCGCGCTGCAAGCTGGTACGCCGTCTCCCTGAGCTCACCTTGCACCTGCGCGAGTCTGCTCGCCATTGCAGCGTATGGTTAGTCCGCATCACGGTGCCGTGCTCGCCGCCAATGGCATCACGCACCGCTTGTCGTTCTCCTCTTGGAGTAGCGCTTGGTCTCGCATTGCTCGCTCGAGCTCGCTCTTCCACCTTGCGGCCTCTTCGTCCAGCGCCGAGCTGGTAGCGCTCGCCGCCTGCTGTAGCTGCCTCTTGAGCGCTTTGACGTGCTCGTTAGCGTCAGTCCAGGCCTGCTCCGTCCGCTGGAGCTGACACCGCGCATCTTTCAGCTTCTCCTCGAGCTCTTGTTGCGCCTCGAGGCGCTTGTCCTGCTCCACAACGACACGGATTGGCGCCGCGGGGGCGACAACAGTCGACGCACGGCGGGGGCGAGTCGTGGCACTCGTGGTTGCGGCCGCGATCGCATCGCCCGCTTTGGTCGCGTCGAAGCTGAATGTCAGCTGGATACTGCCCATCGTCACTCCGGGTCGCGTCGGATGCCTCAGCACCGCGGTTTCATGGAACAGGTGTCCGTCGCGTGCGATCGCAGAGGCGACCGTGACCTCGCATTCGCCGACGAGCTGGTCCGCCTTTGGCTGCCGACTATACACTTTGATCACCAGCGTCGGCGTGAGCGGCATGCCGAGCCACATGCTGCGCAGCAGCGAGCGCCATTGCGTCTCAAAGTCAGGGTTCGTCGCCGCGTCGAAGAAATCCAGGCGCCAGTCCTCGGGATACCCCTCCACGGCGTAGTCGCATGACGTCAGCGGATCGTACGCAGTGCAATACAGCTGAGAATGAGCCCGCTCTTCGCTGCACGCGCCTCCTGCCGATGCCGACGTGGCGGTCTTCCGAACTGTCACGATCACAAAATGCGCTGGCGCCTTGGTATCCGAGTCGACGAACGCAACTCGAGGTGAGCTGGCGGCATTGCCGCTACCCATACCCTCGACGCGGGCGACTTTGACCGTATCCGTGTATACCACCGGCCGGTCGATCCGATAGCTGCACGCCTCGGGCTCTTTCAGTAAGATCGCCTTCTCGAAGTTCCATGTCGCGGCTCCTACTGCGCCTGCAGCCACGACGCTCGTGGAGAAGGTGTCATCTTGCGGACGGAAGTGGATCATAGCGTACATGTTTTGTAGTCCAGCGAGCGAGGCTTGGAACTCTTCCCACGCCATCACCACGCGGCTCGTCGTGCCAACAACGTCGAAGCGCACCATCAGTGAAGACGACGAATGGAGCACCATCGAGTGGAATCCTCGTGCCGCTGCTGACGTTGCACGCTGCTGGCTCAGCACGTCCGTCACGCGCTGCACGAAGCTTGGGGTTCCGGTTGTGTGCGGTGACTGAGCGAGTAAGCAGTCGATGTCGATCGAAAAGTCCAGGAACTCGTGCGTCACCGACCAGAAGAACGGCAGCGTGATTTCCGCCAGCATCCCTCGTACCGCCGCGACAAACTCGTCGCTTTCAACCAACGTTAGAAGCGGGACCAGCGCAGCGTCGAGCGAGTCGGCGCTTCCTGCTGAGGAGGGGATGAGTGTCGACACGCGCAAACGCGCAACGAGCGCACAAAGTGCGGCGTTGAGAGCTGGATGAAATGTCGAGGTCACGAGCATTCCGGACTCTGACGGAGTTCCTTGTGCTGAGCTGTCGCGTTGCTGCCACGCGAGGAGTGGCAAGTGTGTGGCGATGGCTTCATACGTGTAGTCGTCAGGCCGCAAGATGAAGTCGGCAGCTGTCTTGAACGCTGGGTCGACGGCGCGGATGATAAGGTTCCGTGAGGCATCAGTGGCAACGGTGACCAAGCAGCGTTGCTCTCCTTGGGTGAAGCGGGTTACGTTCGCCAGCCCCTGTCTCCATGTCAGCTCCATCTTGACGATCTTTGGATAACGAAGCAGGAGGGACATTAGCGCACACGTCACGTCACCACCAATGCCATCACTGCTTCTCTGCCCAACCGACTCCATCCGCAATGCGTCTAAGGCTACTGAGACGAACAGCTTGGCCACTAACTGTCGGTCTCTGGCTCCCCCCTCCATCTGAAGCTCACGAATGTCAAATGATAGAGCTCCGATACTTGCTAGCCGCGCGAGGAAATCGCGCTGATCCATTGGAGAATCCACTTCCGCGCCGAACGTTTGCTGCCAGATGCTCGACATTCCGACCTCCACACCGTTGCAAGTAACTACGCTTGCAAGGTGCTGGCTGATCGCTGTCAAATCAAAGTGATGGAGTGCGGTGGCCAACCCATGGGAGTTGGAGACCAGCAGCTCGAACAAAACGTCACAACTTCGTCGCACAGCAGTGCGCGTGCTCGACGATTCACTGTCTGGCGCGAGCGCACTGGTGTCTGGGACGCTCCCAAAATCTTCTTCAAAGCACACTGCATGCGCTAGCCGTAGAACTTCGTCTTGATCGAGCAAAACCGAAAATCGTTGTCGCAGATGATGGCTCAGAAATCGAGCATCGTTCGAGCTCATGTTCCAGCGAAGTCGCCGAAGCGCCGATATCAGTGGATCTTTTGCACCGATGTCTGCCTCAACAGCGCGGTAAATCCGAGTGAAAAGTGTTGGAAGGTACCGTTCTTGAGACAGAGAGTCGCCTCCGTGGAGGTTGGCGCGAGAACCAAGTCGATCTACAAACGCCTCCAAGGATTCCAGATTGATCGTAGGTTTTGTGTAAGATGCCATTGGCTTGGACTGAACGCGAGTCATCATGATTGACACATCTTCCAGCTCCGTTTGAACGCCAAAGGCCGTCAGAAACGCAGAGAACTCGTTGCGGTCCATCTCTCCTGTGCGATCGGCGTCAAAGCGCTCGAAGAGTTGCTGAGCAACGTTTCCTCGCTCTTCGTCTCCTCGGACAGTTAGCACTCTTTGAAATAGAGGCACTCCTCGCTGGCTCAATGCTGCCACTGTCGACATCGTTGGTTTTTGATGCAAGGAGTTGACCGTATGCGACCATGTTGAGATGCTCGAGCTCATTAATGCTACGTCGGACACGGCATCGATGATCTCGTCTCGAAGAGGAATCACAATGGAACTGAGGATGTCATTACTGACGGATGAAGTTGAACTTTCGCCCGAGATGTCATCCCACACGCGATCGTGCAAGATCCAGCTCGAAAACTCGGAGAGACTTATTTCGCCGTCGTTGTTGGCATCAAACTGCTTAAGAAGAAAGCGTGTTTGGTCTTGTGTCAACGGCGGCTGGATACGCAACTGAGTGAGAGCGCGGGCGAACTCTTCGCTACTCAGTTTACCCGAGTGATCCACATCAAACTCGCGGAACAGCTCCTCCAGCCGAGCGCGCTGGGACGCACAGTTTCCAATCTTCTCGACCAAAACGGCTCGCAGACGCTCGCCTAGGACTTCTGGAGGAATTTGTTCGTTCCGAAAGCACTCACCACAGAGTTTGGAGTGCTTTGGCAGCGAAGTGTAGCACCTGGGACAGAAAACATTCACACAGCTCGATCCGGCACATACAGCCGTCTCAGTGTCGTTACCAGTACGTCCAGCTATTGGAACGCGGACGCCACAATCGGCGCACTGCCCGTAGCTAGATCCGCTCTTGCGACCACCAATCAGTCGAGGTAGCGCCATCATCTGCTGGGTGTCGCCAAGAGCCTTTTGCTTGAGGCGCTGCAGACGCTCGAGCTTCTCGCCGCGCTTCTTTTCCAGCTCTTGCATATTCTTCGTCGCATGGAGAGCGTCTGCTCGATGATCTGGTGGTAGTGTGCTCATGTCTCCTGATCCCGTGGCTGAGGCCACTCGGACGGAGAATACTGGTTGAGGATGAAGCGATGATGAAGTCGCATTCTCGTTCGCCTCCGTTGCAGACTTGGTATGACGCATCGCATCATACCGGGACTCTAGCAGTCTGTAAAAGTCTTCAACAGGAGTAGAGGAGCTCGATGTCGCAGCGAACGATGCCACACCTTTCGTCCCTTGGATGAAGGAGTTGTCATTCTGTGGAAGCAAATCCAGCGCAAATGATAGACGCCGCAGTCGGTCCGCAAGGTCGAGGTTCTCTTGAAAGATGCTGGCTGCAAGTCTCCGTCTCACTACTTGCTCTTGGTCATCAAATGCCAGTTCTGGAAACGGGAGCCTCCGACTCGTCGCACTGCGGAGCTTCTGAGGGAACACCAGGTCGGTTGCGCTGTGCAATTGCAGTTGGAGAACACCCTCTTGATGTAGCTTTTCTGGAGCGTCGTCGTCCTCAATCTCCGGTACTTCGCACGCCATTTGATCCTCGCCGATTTCGAGCTCAAAGAGCTCAACAAGTTTGTTGGTTACGATATTCCCGCTTCCGGCATCCTCAAGTCCATTCAACAGCACGTTCAGAGCTTCGTCGTTGAGATCGTCGACTTTGAAACCTAAGGCTTGCATCTTCCGGCGGCAGTCCGCTCGTTTGAGAATCGAGGTCTTGGCGAACTCCATCTTAAGTTCCCGAATACCAATGCCCTTCATCTTGGCTTGGCGGAGGATTTCATCCTTCGCGTCTTCAAATTTCTTTCGTTTCTCCATTACTGTCATGCTCTCCGACATGACTCCGCTCGCATCTGAGCTTTTGCTCGGACTGTTCACCGCCGATCCGAGCATCGTGCTGGCTCGTGCGAAGGAGCTCCCGGCTCTAGGACTATCATCTTCGCCCCCCTCTTCTTCCTCGACGATTCGTTCGCCTCCTTCCAGTCGAAACGACTCCTTATCGGAGTACACGGATATCCAAAAGCTTCCGACGTTCGTCTTGCCCGTGTCCTTGTTCTATCCGCGCGCACAAAATCAGATGTTTGGAACGGCAACCGCGTCGTGTGTGAGATCGACAATGGCTCTTACCGTTCGCATGTACATACTGGGTATGATGCAGTATCTCCCAGGTTCCATCGTCGCCTCAATCTACCATCGCAAGCATTCGGAAGCATTCGCATCAGTTGTGAGCGATATATCCTTTCGAGCAGCACTCCAGCTCAACACACACCGATACTGCTTGCTTAAAGGTATACGCTGGCTGAGGGATGCCATCATCATCCACTCCAGCAATGACAGATCCGGGGATGATTGCGGGCGGGAGTGGTTCTGGTCGGACACCGCTCTGGAAGTCGGTCCGATCTTTCGCCGCCTTGTACAATCGATAATACGCGTCTGTCTTCTTGGCAGGCTCTTTCACCTCGCACTTTGTTGAATCGCCCCCGTTGACTGTCATCAAGGAGCAGATGTGAAAGCCGACAGGCACGATCTTTTGGTTCTCCTTCCCGCGAGGATCTTCCTGGCTGAGTGAGATGAACACACGACACCGCTCCTTTAATGTGAGCTCGAAGTGTGGGTTGTTGATCCACGTGCTTTTCGTCGTGTTGCCGCCACTCGTCGCCTCGCTCCAGCAGCCTTGGACCCTCCGTCCATGCCACGCATCGGGAAAATCTAGTACACAGCAGCAAGTCCGTGGTGTGGCCGTAAGAAAACGCTATTCAGTGCCTTGCCAAGAAACGGGGCGTACCGATTCCAGCGAAGAAGTGCGTGAAGTATTACATCCACGTGCTGTACGACATGAAGAACGTCCCATCGTTCGCGTTCGCTTCCACAACCTCTTCCTGCGCGATTTCGTCGACATCTACCTCTCCTCTCCCGTTCAAGCGGAGGAACACGCGCTTGTGGGCATTACCGCCAACCGAGCGCTTGAGAATCTTGAAAAATGCCTCGATCACGTCTTGATTCTCGGATCGCTCGGTGCTTGTGTCGGACCATGGCCCTGTCTGCGGCTCGTCAGTTCGCCGCAACTACCCATTCAGGTTCGGCATTGCAATCACGGGTACGCACCCACTCGCCCATACCCCAGGGATTCCGCAGCTTGATCAGCTTTACGCGTTCATTGCGCACCGTTTTGATCTCGGCAGCGTCTACGAGTGCGTACGCGTGCTTGTAGTACAGACCGTTCCCGGCACTTGACTCGGGCGCCACATTCTTATCTCCTGTTGGCACAGGTTGGATCGAGCAGCCCATGAGCGTGCCCGTCGCCTTGTAGCGCAGAATCTTTTCCCAGAACGGATCTCCATGCTGTTGCCCCAGGCGCACCGGAGCGAAAGGGTCCTCTCCAAAGCCCGGAAACCCTGTCTTCATGATCACCTGCTCGGAGCACATGCCGGTAAGGTCATTGAGCGCGACGTCGACGAAGCCACCTATCAAGGTCTCGTAGCTCCCGTGGAGCTTCGCGTACGCCTTCTCGATTATCGCCACCCTGATTGAGGCCACCAGCACACCAGTGCAATTAGTCCGCAGAACTCACCTTCGTTTGGCTTCATTGCCTCTCACCATAGCTCATTCGGGTCGCGACATCGGGCAAAGTAAGGCTTCCCGGCCTTGGTCTTTGAGAAGCCGAACACGGGCAAACGGTCGTCGACGAGCACGTAGTTCCACGCGAAGTTCTATCGAGGCGCGAGCATCGTGTTAGTAAGCCCGCATCCCCACACGGATCACAACGAAGCTGGGTAATATCGACGTGGGAATTCCCACCTTCATGAATCTGCACACAAACAGTCCCTTTGATCTGTACAGGTCGCCACGCCAGAATGTTTGCTCCAGCATATCGGCGCGTGTGGCGACCACACTCAGTGCGCCTGTGCAGTCGAAATACAAGTCATCGTCAGCACTATTGTCGACTCGCTGGGTAGCGGATTAGAGGCGAACGCGTACTCAAGAACCAGCAGTCACCGAGGTTGCCTTGGATGACATCGCCTGAGCACACGCCGTCCGCAAAGAGCTTTGCCTCCGACGCGAACACTGCATCTTCTCTCGTGGTAAGAACCGACTCATCGTCCAGATTGTCGTCATCCTCGTCGTCCCCATTTGACGCTTGATTCTCTTCGTCCTCCATCTCAGCCGCCGCATACTCCGGGCGTTCCCACCGCAGCTTCTCGCCCTTGATGAGTGCGAGCACCTTGGCTTGGTGCTGCGACGCTCCCTTGGACGGGACAACTGCGCCATTCTTGCACATGGCGGCAGCGCCAACAGGGTCATCACTCCTCGGACCAAACGTGGGGTCTGCGAAAAGCTTCGTTGATGAGTCCGAGTGCGCCTTGAGCACGCGCTTGACGCGCTCCTGCAGCAGTTGGTCCGCGAGGCCCAGCGCGCGCTCGAGCTGCTTGCCGGCTAACCCCTTGATCTGGACGGTGATGACCGTGTCTTGCCGGCCCGACACGACGGACACGCCGACCTTCTTGAGCTCCTCTTCCAGCTGCCGCAGGTCCATCGGCGCACGCGAAAGGCTCCGATCCTCGAGCCGAGCTCGGGTATGTCTGGCGAGCGAAGCAAGTGCCGCGAGGTGTTGCAGTGCACGCCTCTTCGGATACTGATCAAAGCAGCGAGCAAGTCGGCACGCTGTACCGTTTTGCGCCTTGACGCACTCGTCCAATGAATCGGTACTATGTACCTTTACTTTTCGCTTGACCTGCAATGCCAAAGAGCCTTTTCAAAATGGAGGCTGTGCGGAAGGAGGTAGTGATGGTGCAGAACGTCAAGCTACTGGGCTTCGAGGCGCACGGCGGAGGCGAAACGGCGGCCCACGACACAGCGAAGAGCGGGATAGAGCTCCACGCGAACTCGTTCGACCGCCCGAACGAGAAACTGCTGCTCCACGTGCTCCACTTTTTGCTCGCGACGCTTTCTCCTGACGCGGCCCAGGTACGACAATCGATCCGATCGATTGCGCAGCGCGGCCAGTGGGCATGGTGCTTGTCACTGCTGCAGAATTAGCGCGCACCATCATTCTGAGCAGTTGCTTCTCACGTGTTGCTGTAGGAGTTCAGGTTCTGCTGGCCGATCGTGACACCGCACGACAAATCGAGCTTCAAGAGGCTAGTCCAGGTGCCCTGCTTGCTTTTGATTCACAGCGATGGACTCGGTCTCTAACTGGCATTGCTCGCGTGAGTGGATGCAGACGAAGCTGCAGGAGTTGGAAAAGAGCCACCACCTTCCCATTGGCTCAAGCCAGGCCTCTCGTATCAACACCGGATACGGACCGCGGTAGGTGTACCCTGGACGCTTCTATCCTGGTGACGCATCTAATCGAGGCGTTGGTGTGCGCAGAGCGATTGACTTGCTGTGGCGTCTATCGACACATGTCGTCAAGACCGTACTGAGTCGAAACTTCCGAGCGTACGCGCTTCGCGCTCCTCTCAACAGCGCCGATATCCCTCTCACAGACGCACTCATGGCGACAAAAGTACGTCGATAGCGTTGGTGTAAATGCAAACCCAACAACAGTTAGGCGCTTCATGACCGTGCGGATTCTTGTACAGGCCATGATTGCCAGTAAAACCGAGCATATCAAGCATCAGTACGCTCATCGGAGCCAGGTGCAGGACGCCTGGTGCGAGTTTGCGGCTGAGATCACGGACAAAATCCAGCAAGTCAACGCTCTCCAGGTCCGAAATGACTGCTTTCCAAACGTCATCAATGCCGACAGCTAAGTCGATGTGCGCTGTCTTCTCCATTGCTCTAGCATCAAGTACAGGAAGAGCAGGCGCGTCTTGACTCGGCCGTTGGTCGCGACGTTTTCTCTCAAGCGAGGTCAGAAGTGCGATCGACCAAGCTCCGGGGTGTCGAGCAAGCGTGGACTTTGATTGATCAACTGACTGAAAGCGACGAGTACAACCGGAACAAGGCTGTGCTTGCAACAGCAGTTCAGCACAGTAAGGACAAGCCAGTTCTCAGTGCTGCCATGACTCTTCCTGATGAGCCAGTCGCTGGCCATCAAATCCAAGTGCATCTCGTCGATGTCGTTCGAGACGCAGACCAGTTCATCCAATCGGTGCGCCAACGTATTACGACTGAAAACACTCACAAGTTGGTGCCGTTCCAGTCGCCTATCGACGCAGCGTCTTTGGTAGATGCATGCACACATCATATTGCTCAGCTGAACACGATGATTCAGCGCGTCCAGAAGATGTTGGCTCAGCTCAAGGAGTCCAACGAAGAAGACGCGCGGCACTTGTACCTTGAGCTTGCGGATTCCGATGCGGCGGACTCCAACATGATGGCTAAGAGCGCGATGAAGCTTTGTCCACCAACCCCAGCGCTGCCTGCCCATGAGCAGCACAAGCTCGTGAACTCCGTGAAGAAGCTAGCCGTGGCGGACATGTCTGGACAAGAGAAGCAGACCAAGAGAGAGGAACTGCAGCAGCTCGAAGGCGAAGCGCGCGGAGGGGAGACAGACAGCCGGAGTGTCGATCACGGTGCTGCAAGCGGAGATGTGACTCGCCAGCTCAAATACGAGGACATTGACGATGGAGACCATGAGATGGAGTAGCTGGAGCCGTAGAGCGATTCTCCCAGGCACCTTTGAGCAATCTCGAGGATAGCAAGAGAAGACACATCAAGATATTAGGCAAAGCTCAGCCTAGCGAGCTCGTGATTAGCTGGCGGAGCCTCCGCTGCGTCGAAGCCCTCGCGTGCGCGCCGCCAGCTCCTCTTCGTGGCGCTCGGTCAGCTTCATGATCCGCTCGCTGGCTTGAGCGCGCTCCTTGTCAAAGATACTCTCCAACCGCGCGTGCTCGCTCGGATCCTCGTCGACTTGTTGCAGCAGGAACTCACGCTGCTCTTCAGCGTGGTGCTCCTCTTCGAGCACCTGCAGCAGCTCCTCGTTTTGGTTGCGACGGAGCTCGTCCACTTCTCGCGTGTACTCTTCCATACCAGGAGATGAGCCATCTTGGGGGAAATTCTCATGGTCTCCATTGGCGCTGTCATCGCCATGTTCAACGCGATCCCGCGTAGACAAGCTGCTCGTTCTTCCTTGATCAGTGGACTTCACGGGGCGTCGACCCATTGCGCTCCAAGGTCGCTGCCGGCCGCCAGCCGACTGGCCGAGCTCCTTCCTCGCCATCGCGTCTCGCGTGTCATGCTCTGTCAGCGACTTGGTGGCGAGCCCGGACGCGGAGCGAGAGCGGTTCCGGCCGGCAGCGGCCGCCTCTATCAGGTGCGTCGGCAGCTCGAACTTGTTGCTGACCTTCATGCGGTAGAAGCTGTCGAGGATCTCGCGCTTCTGGCGACTCGCGGCCTGCTTGATGAGCTGGCGCCGGCGCACGAGCGCTTGGCGCTGCTCCTTGAGCTGCCTCGTGCGCGCGTCGTCGCTCTCGATGCGCGACAGGAGTACATTGGCGCGGTACGCGTCCTGCTTGTGTCTGCGCGCGAGCGCCGTCTGGATCTCCTCCTCGCGCAGCCGCGCGTCGAGCAGGCGCTCCCGGACAAGCGCGCGCTTGTGGTCCTGCACAGCCTGCGTCACGGCCGCCTTGTGCTCGGCTTTGCGGTAGTAGCTCGCGCGCTTCTCGCGCTGCTGTGCCTCCATGCGGTCGTACACGCGGCGCCGCTCGTCGGCCAAGTGGAGCTCTGCGCGGCGCTGTTGCTCCCGCTCGCGCTGCTTGTCGCGCGCGACTTGCTGCAGTCGCGCGGCGGCCTTCCGCTCCTGCGCTTGGAGCTGCTCGCGGCGCTGCTCCTCCATGCTCGCCACCTGGCTCTGCGCCAGCGAGATGGCCTCTTTCTTGGCACGCGCCGCGAGCTGCAGCTCGAGCTCTCGCTGGCGGCGCTCGGCCTCGAACTGCTCCCTCCGCGCGTCGCTCTCCAGCTGCTTCCTCGCGGCGGCCGCGAGCTGCTCCGTGCGCTGCAGCGCCTTGTCTTGCAGCACGCGCAGCACACGCAGCTTGCTCCGCTCCTGTTTCTCGGCCAGCTCGTGCGCCTTGGCGCGCTGCTGGCGCTCGCGCTGCTCGCGCTGACGCGCCTCACGCTGCGCGACCTGCTGCTCGCGCTCCTGCGCCGCGCGTTCCTGCGCGAGCTGGTGCATCTCGGCTTGGAGCCGCGCTTCCTCCTGCCGCCGCAGCCGCTCGCGCTCCGCCTGTTGCGCTTCTCGCCGCCGCCGCTCCTCCTCGCGCTTGGCGCGCTGCTCGCTGCGTAGCTTCTCCTGCTGCTGGCGCTGCGCGTCGCGCTTGGCGCGCTCGAGCTCCAGGCGTGTCTGCTCGGCGCGCTCGAGCTCTCTGCGCCGCTTCTCCTCGTCCGCCAGCCGCTGCCGGCGCGTGCGCTCCCTGGCAGTGAGCTCGTCCTGCCTCCTCTTGTCGGCCTCTCGCTGCTCGCGCTCGCGCTGGAGCGCGGCCATGTGCATCTCGAAGCTGAGCATCTGCTGCATCTCTTGGGCCTGGCGCTGCTGCATGCGCTCGAGCTCTCGCTGCTCGCGAGCAAGCGCTGAGCTCTCGAGCGCCGAGCCCGAGACGGACGCGGTCGCGAGCGAAGCGGCTCGGCGCACCGACGACTTGCCGAGCGGAGACGCGGGCGACCGGCAGAGGCTGCGCGTGAGCAGCGACATGCTCGCGCGCACGCCGAAGCGCTCGGCGTCCAGCAGCTCGCGGCGCTGGGCCCGCACCTTGTCGACGAGCGCGACGCGCGCGCGCTCGAAGCGCACCGCGCGCTTGGCCGCGAGCTCCGCGTCTCCGGCGCACGGGGCCGAGTGAAGGAACGACTCGGCGGTCCGCGGCACGAGCTCTCCTGGCTCGACGCCGAGCATCCGACACGCTTCGATCGACCGCGGACTCGTGAGCACGGCGCCGCCACCGCCGCCGCTGTGGCTCGACAGCTCCGGGTTCTCCTCGAAGTTGTCGAGATCCCAGTGCGTCCGCATGCCTCGAGCCTTGGGACTCGCGGTCACGGAGCCGGCGACGGGTGTCATCAGCGGCGGATGGGCGTTCCCGGTCTCTCGGCTGGCTGCAAGAGCGAGTCGGAGCTCTTGGCGGCGGCCACGAGGCGCATCAAGCGCTCTCTCGCTCTGCGATCCATGCCTGCGGCTCCGTCCGTCGTGACAGGCCTCGAGTATTTATAACGCTGATGGCCACTCCGACAGGCACGTCCAAGCGCGACGAGATGCCTAAATGCGGCGCGTGCTGAGCGAGCGAGAGCCATATTTACCCGGGCGGACGTCGCTCGCCTCGCAGCCGCAGCAGCCCGCCTCGAGTCCGCGTCGGCGCGCGACGGTTCGTCCGTTGTGTTCACCGCACCACCGACTGCCCGCCTCGCCGCCTCGCCGCCTCGCCGCCTCGGTGCCGCCGCAGCACGGGGACGAGTGCGTCTCGCCGACTGCCGACTGCCGACTGCCGACTGCCGCCTCGACGATGAGCTCTGTAGCGTCCGCGTCTTCGCGCAGCAACAGTGTAGCGGACGCGGCGTCGGCCACGGGCACCCACGTGCCGGTCACTAGCGGCGACGGCATGGACCCGAGCCTCGTCGGCGGTTTCCGCGTCATTTACGACCGCGAGACGCCCTTCGAGTTACGTATTCAGGTGCGTCCGACCGACAAGATGGCTCGTTACCACTCTGGCCTCTCTCTCTCTCTCTTTCGCTCTTTCGCTCTTTCACTCGCTCACTCGCTCAAGGTCTGTGCTGCCACCAGGACGCGGACAGCGCGCCACAGCAGATCGGGACGCTCGAGGCGATCAAAGTCAAGATCCTCGTGCTGGTGCGTTGGTCGGTCGGCTGATTGGTTAGTCGGCATGCCTATCCTACCTACGGCGCTGACGCGCTCCTGTCGCGGGGACCAGGGCGACGAGACGGACGTACACGTCGTCCGCGTGGAGCTGTCGACCGAGAGCGACCTGTTCTTCCTGTACTCGCACACATGTGACGTCGAGAGCTTCCAGCTCATGCAAGAGCAACAAAAGCTCATGGTCGACTTTGCCGACTACGCGAACGTGCTCATCCGCATGCTCAACAACTGCATCAAGGAGCCGCACAACCACTTGGCCGTGTACCTGATGCAGGCTGACGGCCGCGCGCGCCTCGACTTCATCCAGAACATGGAGTACAAATTCGTGGAGCTCCTGTCCGTGGACTTCTTGCGCGCGCCAGACGATGTTGTGCGCCAGCACATCTCGTTCCGCTACACCTCGATGAAGTCGCGGCTCCACGAGCTCCAGACGCGGCTCCATGTGCGTGGGAGGGAGGCGCCTCACTGCCGTGCTCATCAAGATGAGCTGAGCAGCACTGACGCGACTCCGCTGTGTTCGCTGATCATCGCTACAGGAGGTCAGCAACATCGTCAAGACCAAGAACCCGTCGCTGTTGCTCCAGGTGACAAGCCCTGCCAAGGGTCGACGACCGACGCGTCCATTACCACCGCAACCCTGACGTGCTTGCCTTCTGCTTGCCTGCGCTCCCACAGCTTCAGAGGCCCAGCCCGACCGGGAACAGCGGGTCCAAGAGTCGGTATCTTACGCACTAGCGCCTAGCAGAGTCTCTCATTCCCGAGTCTGCATGCCTACCTCCTCTCGGCTGCTTGGTATCATCAACGAGAAGGCAACTGCAGCTGCGATCGATCGCCCCCCGCTTGTCGAGATGCCCTTCACTCCTTGGTCGAGCATTGAAAACGCTCTAGGCACCTCGCCTCCGCTTCTTGGCGCTCGGCTCGCCTTCGCCGCGTGCGGCTTCCGTCTTCAGCGCGCTAGATGCGTCTTTGTTGCCAGTCTTGGAGCTGCCATTCACTGCCGCAGACGGGCTCCCTCCCTTAGACCCGGCGTTCGGCGGGTTGTTCCCGTTGCCAGCGCTCGAAGCGTTGTCTTTGCCGCTCATGAGCTTCGCCTGTTCGCGGCGGATTTTCTTCGTCTGGTACTCGTGCGAGTGTGGGAGGTTGGCGAGTGGCGGCAACAACGTCGGGTCGGCGGGGGCGAGCGGACGCGATTGGAAGTACGTCGCTTTTTGGCAGTCGGCCGCCGTCAGCCGTTGCTCCGGGTCGAGGACGAGCAGTGCCTCGATCAGATCCAGCGCTCCCTTGGGCAGGATGCGCTTCCGCGCGTTCGTTTCGCGCATAAGGTACTCCTTCAGCCGCCGAGGTTTGGGCTTCTCGGGCACAAACTTGCTGCTGAGCGGCAGGAACTTGTAGTCGGGCCACGTGTCCATCGTGGGTGTGCCGCAAATGTCGAAGATCTTGGCGATTTGCTCCATCTCCGTCTTGCCCTGGAAGATCGGGTGGCCGATGTAGAGCTCCGCGAAGACGCAACCAACGCTCCACATGTCAATGCTCGCGTCGTAACTCGTCGCGCCTAGCAGCAACTCTGGCGCGCGGTACCACAGCGTCACCACCTTGTTGGTGAAGAGTTGATCGCCGCGCACGGAGCGCGCAAGTCCAAAGTCCGCGACCTTAAGCTGATGGAGCTTGGTCATCAACAGATTCGAGCACTTGATGTCTCTGCCGAGTCCATACCCAGTCGTTAGTGATTACGTGCATCCATATATCGCCGTCGCGAACGAGATGTAGGAGCGAGTACCTGTGGATAATGTCGATCGAGTGCATATACTCCATGACACTCAGTAGCTGCTTCATGATGCTCTTGATCTCGACATCTGTGAATCTATGCCGCGTCGCAGCAACTAGAAAGTCAGAGGCTGCGTGCGGCCAGAGCTAGAGCTGTCCGTGCCAGATCTCGAGATGGTAGACAGCGCACTCACGGGTGTTGGCGGTCGATGAGCCCCGTCAGGTCGTGCTCGACATACTCAAGCACCAGGTAGATGGATCCGTGGCAGTAGTCCAGCGGCTCGTCCTTCTCCATGAACTCGGCTTGAGGCACATTAACCGTAGGTTGTCAGACCAGGCGTCTGTCGTAGCCTATATCGCGGCAATTGTGTCTGCTCGTACTGTCGTCGTCCTCGTGCTCCGCCGACACGACCACCTCCTTCAGCTCCACCAGGTTCGGGTGGTTCAGGCACTTGAGCACTTTGATCTCGCGAATTGTCGTCACTGGCAGCTGCGTGCGTAGCATCGAACCGTTCATCCGTCCACCATTCACCCATCCGTTCAGCGTCGTTTGTAAGTCGGCGACCCATTCGCTAGCACAGCAGGCGAGCGCGCTGTCAAATACGTACACCCTGCACTTCGTTGAGACTGCGGATCTTCTTGATGGCCACCACGTCCTCCGTTACCTTGTCTTTGGCCATGTACACCTGCCTGTTCCCCAGTCGCACGCCGATTGCCACGTTAAAGCTCAAGCCCCGCGACCCGGTCAGACCTGGCGCGCCGCGTTCCCTCCTTCACGCTGCGCAGCTGGCGCAGCGACGGGAATGGGAGCCGCGCACAGACTCGCGACAGTACCCATAGGTGCCGGCGCCGATGCACTCGAGCTTCTCGTACGCGTCCATGCCGCGCGTGCCCCACCGGTGCTTCGGCAAGTGCAGGCTCATGGTGGCGCTCGCCGGTCGTTGGTCGGCCCGTCGGTCAATGTCTGTTTGCTGGGGACGCGGCAAAAAGAAGATACAGTATGCTCGCTTCTAAGTACGATATAGATCCCATCTAGGTACGACTGACCCGATGACGGTCGCTCCGAGCCGCTCAAACACCCGAGCCCGCCAGCGAGCGAGCGGCCATGGGCTTCCTCCAGAAGGCGCTGCGCTCCGTCAACTCGGCCGTGCTGAGCTCCAAGCAGTGTGCGTATTGCTCTTCACTTGTGCGCCGTCGTGTGTCGGATTGCTGTTAGCCGCTGGCAGCGCTCAGGACTGTGCGGACAAGCTAACACGTTGTGTGTTCGCTGGTTGGCGGTTGTGTCCGGATGGCTGCAGCGCTGGGGCTCCAGCTGACGCTGCAGCCGGAGCAGGAGATCTTTACTTTCCGAGCGAAGGAGGCGATCAGTGTGTGGGTCTCCTCGAGCGACCGCGCGATCGGAGGTAGACGCTCTGCTGCGGTTCATGGACGCGCGCGTTGAGCCCACGAGGCTTTCGTGGTCATTGACGCTCGCTTACACAGGGAGTTCGGAATGCAAGTGGGGGTTCTACAGCCCAGACACGAAAGCAGAGAGCAGCGCGGGTGACGCCAAGGGGATTGTATCAACTGTTAATGTGGACGATGGCGTGCCTTCTGGTAGGCACGGAGCGCTGGATGCCGTCCTGAAAGTCATGGCTCTAGACTGACTGCTGGTGGCATGCACAGCCGTGTTCACTGGACGATTGAGCTTGGCGTGCCAGCCAACAGAGGTCGACGTTGTTCGGAGCGGCTACTGCGGCGTCCGCGCCTCTGTTCCGTCCGATCTGCTGCTCCACGGCTACGAAGGCATCTCAATGCGTGTCATGACCGACGGACGAGAGTGCGTTTTTGCACCGGCTGATAGATCTTTACCTCGCGATTTGTTGAGAGGCTCTGAGAGTCGTGTGTTTTATTCTGCAGGTATCGCATGAACATTCAGATGGATGGATGGAACCCGCTCAACCTGTACATGGTGCGCTTCTCCTGGCAATGTGTCGCGTGGGTGTCTGAGCTCCACGCGGACTCATGCATGTATGTTGTCAATGCAGGGATTTATTCGCACGCCCCCAAATGAGTGGGTCGACATTGAGGTGCGCGGATGTGCTATCAATTGCTGCAAGCGTCTTGCTAATAGCCCGTGCCGAACACTCTGTCGTCGCTGCCTTAGCTCCCATTCCGACACTTCATGCTTACCTCGAGGGGGTACGTCAGGCTGGACGATGAGACGCCACTCAATCCGGCGAAGCTCCGCAGCGTGAGTCCAGCTGAAGTGTCAAGGAAACGCTACGCTCTCGAGTACTCACGAGTCACTCGTGCTTCACATTTAGATCGGGTTTGCGATCGCGGACCAGCAGGAAGGCGACTTTGAGATGCGCATCCAGTGGATCAAGGCAGTTGCTCAGGTTGACGACCCCGACGATAAAGTTGCGAAGGACGACGAAGACGACGATGTCAACGGTGATACTCCGTACGTGTTACAGCTAGCGCGTGCATTGTCTGCTGTGCGACCCGCTCCACTGATTACAGGCTCCTACTTTGATGCACCGGGCACCAGGTTCGATGTATCTCAAGCCAAGAAGGAGACCCGCGTTAAGAAGCCGTCCGACCTGGCCGTGTAGTTGACTGAAGACGCAAAAGAATGTGCCGCGAGCACGCGTTTTGGTTGCCTGGAGTGCGTTTCTCGGCTGATGCGCTCGAATGAACCAACAGATTGTAACCACTCCAGCGCGAGCTCGCTCGAATCCTTGTCGGTCGAGTTCTATTGGCCACCAATCATCTATGCAAACAAACGAGGGAAGAGTACGAGCTCGCAACCATACGTGCGTGCACGCCAGCCTCACACCTCGTCCTCGTTCAGCAGCATGTTGGGGATACCGTCGACGATGGGGAACTCGCGACCAGACTCGGGGCAGATGAGCTTGCCCTGCTTGACATGCACGTCCATCAGTGCGTGGTGGATCTTGCGCAGCGTGTCTTCGTCCAGAGCCGCGTCGCTTGAGAGCTCGTGTGGCAGTCCGTCCGCGACGTTGAGAGCCTCGGCGCCCGCGAGGAAGGCGGGCCAGTCGAGCTTGGTCACCATCTTGCGCACGAATTCAGCGTTGAACTCGGACTCGACGACCTCCACTTGCTCGGACTCGATGCGCAGAGGGAAGCCGTTCTCCACTCCCTTCTTGTTGCACGTGAGCAGATTGTGCGTGATCAGGCGCATCGTCGCGGGTGGGCGGGCGGGCGAGCGGGCAGGAGGCGCGAGCAGCAGCAAACCGAGTGCAGCGTTTGGGTCACGCAGCGATCGACTTGCTTGGTTCGTCCGTGGCAGCCAGCGCCACCATGCACCTGATAGAAGTAGTAATCCAGGGCACTGACACTCTATAGAGTCATATTGTGTGGACTACGCTAATTGCTGTCAGAAGTCGCGCCGGCAACGATCAGCGTCCCGCTTCGCGCGTGCCAAGCGAAGTTGGCGCGGACGGCAGAGCCGGTGTCTGCGGGCGAGCGCATGCTGTCGGCGACGCGATATGGGCCGTGCACACACAGACATCGGGTCGGAGCGTATGTCCGCTTTCGCGCTGTCGCTTGGCTGGCGTCAACTTGAAGACCCCGCATGTTTTTGCGATTCTTTCGCGGCGATTGGCGCGCTCAAGGGGGGAACATGCGTCGAGTTCGCCAGCAGCGATCGCGATTCATGACGAGCAACTTGTTGGGTGTGCTGAACAACTTGACCGCTACAAGGCACGGAGTCCATGTCCCTTAACTACTACCACGACGCGGGACCCAACCACTGTACTTCCCGATTGGAGGCGCCACTTACATGCCTGGTTGTCGGGCGAACAACCCGCCAGCTCCGAGTCCGCGACGAAGAAACGAGCGAAGGGAGACCCGCGTGACTTGCTGCCACCGCCGCAGCGAGCACGAGCTTCTTCGTCCTTCCTCGGAGGCGAGAGATAATAAAAATATAGATACCTCGAGAGGCGCCGCCTGCTGCCAACGATCGGCGCGGTGAAAGTGGCGAGTGCCACCGAGGCATCTACGTCAGTTGCCCGGCGCCGGCCAGCGCCGAGTAAATGATGAGTAGCAGCACGATGGAGATCATGCCGCCGAACATGGCAAAGATGATACGGCGCTGGTTCCGCGAGTTCATCTCTGCCATCTTCTCGTTGAAGAAGGGCGCGGGCCCAATCTCCAGGTCCGGCCGCAACCGGTACAGCTCTTCCTTCTCCTCGAATGTGAGCCTCCTGGGCACCGGCGCAGCATGCACATCGTTCGTGAGCGACCCGCAACAAGGCATACGAAGCGGCAGCGCACGAGAGGAAGGCGGCTCAGTCGTTACAGGAAGGCGTACCGAGGGAATTTGTCGCGGTT
This sequence comes from Phytopythium kandeliae, assembly GCA_023338135.1. NCBI lineage: Eukaryota > Oomycota > Peronosporomycetes > Pythiales > Pythiaceae > Phytopythium > Phytopythium kandeliae. The sequence continues at coordinate 15,172 of JAADYC010000104.1, read as the reverse complement.
CGAGATCGACGTCCCGCTCAGATGGATGCTCTGCTCGACGATCTTGATTTGCTCCTCCTGGCTGAGGATGAACTCGACCGACGCGCTCTTCTTGAGTCCGCGGCCGCTCGAGTTCAAGCGCAGGATCGAGTGCCTCCGCGTCATCTTGACGTTCGTGCCGTATGGAAGCGGCACCTCCAAGCGTCCGGAGCCAAGCAGCCTGGTCGTGACCTGCGCTTCGCCGACCGTGGCGGACGCGCTGCGCACCCTCGGCTCCGACTGCACGTTCCTGGGCGGGAACGCCCTATCCTTGACCGTCTGCGCTGCAGGCACGGTGATTGCGTCGCTGCTCGTCCGCGTCTGCGGGTATATCCGCGTGTCCTTGGAGTCGAGCGAGTCGCCGCTGTCGTCTGCCGGGTCCTCCTCCTCTGGTTGAAGCGGTCTGCTACCGCCGTCGCGCGGTGGCACGACGACCGCCCCGGTCGCCGGCCTGTCGTCTCCCTGATTCCGCCGCACCGCCGCCGCCGCCGGCATGGCTGGTTGCACGCCCGGCTCGGCCATCTCACGCCTCGGTCGCTCGCTGCCGCCTTTCGATGGAGCGTCGTCTTTTCTAGTGACGGGCGGCGTTCGCTCCCACGCTCGCTCACTCCGCCCAGCGCTCGCGTGCTTCGTGCCTGTGTCACTCTCAACCGAGCTGGTTGCTGGCCGACCGGTGGCTTTTCTCCCGCGGTCGATAGTCAAGCCAAGAGAAGCCCAATCACGCAGATCCGCTAGCCTGCACTCCGATCATCCGTCCCCTCAAGCGGCAACGTTGAACACGGGTTTCGTCCATATCGGACCTCATTCAGCAACGCGAGGGAGACGGGGTCGGTCAGACCGTCAGCGAAACGCGCACAGCAGCGGGATTTTCGAAAGCACAAAAACCTCGCTCTCAATACAAGCGCCATGGTTCGAAAAGAGCTAAAACCCAAGTAAAACCCATTGAGATGCGCAAATGTTCATTCATCTGGCATTGGGTGGGCGAATCCAGCGTTTGCTGCGCCTTCTAACAGCACATCCACAGTGTTTGTGTCCGAATTTGCACGAATCCAGCAATTGATGCCTCTTTTCAGCGAATCGGCTGTACCCATGACTATTTCATCCAATCGCGATAGGACCAGAAAGGCGAGATCGTACTTACTCGAGTTGAGCGAGCTCGACGGCGAAATGTGCCCGGCCAATTTGGCTGGCCATCGAGCGCATCATTCGGCGAGCGAGCGACCGCGCGCACCATGGAGCAGTTCGACGGCGACGCGCCGCGCAACCACGTGGAAGCGGAGGCGCGGCAGAAGAAGAACCACCGCAAGGATAAGCCGTGGGACTCGGACGAGATTGACCACTGGAAGGTCGAGGCATGGGCGGACGAGGTCGAGGACGACAAGGCGCCGGGCAAGAAGCGCGCGATGCCCAGCCTGCTCGAGGAGAGCTCCTTCGCGACGCTCTTCCCCAAGTACCGCGAGAAGTACCTGCGCGAGGTCTGGCCGATCGTGACCAAGGCGCTGGACGCGCACAAGGTTGCCTGCGAGCTCAACCTCGTCGAGGGCAGCATGACGGTGCGCACCACGCGCAAGACGACCGACCCATACATCGTGCTCAAGGCGCGCGACCTCATCAAGCTGCTTGCGCGTAGTATCCCCGTCAACCAGGTAGCGAGGCGGTGATGTCCATGACCATGATCGCGATGGTGATGATGATGAGCAGCATGCGCCAGCACCATCGCCATTGCCTGCCTGCTGCGTGGTGCGAGGAGCTACAGAGCCACTGACCACGGGTGAACTGTCGATGCTGCTGCCCATTCGCAGGCGGTCAAGATCCTGGACGACGACATGCAGTGCGACATCATCAAGATCGGCGGCCTCGTGCGCAATAAGGAGCGCTTCGTGAAGCGGCGGCAGCGGCTCGTCGGCCCTGACGGCGCGACGCTCAAGGCCATTGAGCTGCTCACGAACTGCTACGTGCTGGTACAGGGCAACACGGTGTCGGCCATGGGGAGCTACCAGGGCTTGCGCAACGTGCGCAAGATCGTCGAGGACTGCTTCGCCAACGTGCACCCGATCTACAACGTCAAGCGGCTGATGATCAAGCGCGAGCTGGCCAAGGACCCGAAGCTGCAGGGCGAGAACTGGGAGCGGTTCCTGCCCACCTTCAAGAAGAAGAACGTGCAGACCAAGAAGCCGAAGCAAGTGCGCGAGAAGAAGGCATACACGCCGTTCCCGCCGGCGCCACAGCCGAGCAAGATCGACAAGGAGATCGAGAGTGGTGAGTACTTCATGAAGGAGCACGAGCGCAAGGCGCTCAAGAAGCAGAAGAAGCGCGAGGAGAAGGCAGAAGCGCACCAGCAAAAGAAGGCGGACAAGCAGGCCGAATTCGTCGCGCCGAGCGAGAAGGAGGCGAGCAAGAAGCGGAAGCAGCGCGAGGCAGAGGCCAAGCAGAACCGCACGGCCTCCATCGAGACGCTCAAGAACAAGTTCCTGAGCCAGAAGGTCGGTGTCGCTTGCCGGCTGGCTCGAACGAGTCGCATCTTCCAGTGATCCGTACTAACTTGTCCGATATGCTCCAGCAGGAGGACAAACAACAAGCTGCGACCCCGGCTGCATCTGTGGAGGACTACGTGGCGATTCCGTCCAAGAAGAAACACAAGAAGGTCAAGAAGAACAGCGACTAGCGCGCTTGCCCTCGGCGGAGCCAAACCAACGCCGAGGTGAATACACTGCATTATGTTGCTGCATCGCTCGCCCACCCGCCCCGCGAGTCTCCCGTAGCGGCTCCAGTGGTCCAGTCGAGCATGACGAGCAGCAGACATCCATTCGTAGAACGTGGAAGCTCGCATGTTGAAGAGCGCATCCTCCCCCTCCTCCCCTCCCGGCCACAGGATCTTGAAAGGGCAGCGCCCCCTCGCCTTGACGCCGTCAGTCCAGGATCTATCTCTCCCTGCCCAAGCGGGCAAGGACTCGAGCCGCGCCGTGGTCAGAGATCTGGATCACACGGCTAGAATCCACACATGTGGCGGTATCCATGCCGTGCGTAGCTACTGAATGGAACACAAGAGCGTATCACCAGGCGCCTGACGACGCGTGATTTGCGGCTCCGCTGTGGGGAGTCACTATAGACATGGAGAGCACGCCGGAGGCGCTCCGAAGCGCGCCAGACACTTGCGGCAACGCATTCGAAGCGAGGGGCGAGCTGTGCGCTCTGCAAGTCGTGCTTTTCCAGGACGCGTTTGTATGTCGACACGTCAACAAGGCCAACCAGTGGGTGGAAGGCTTTGCGCAACCTTATGACGCCGAATCCAGGTGCTGTTCGCCCTTGCGCTAGCTCATTGGGTGGCTTGGGGGTCCTGACGGGCTCGCAATGACTCGAGCAGATACTTCCTCGCGTGTGTTGACAAGGGTCTCCTCCCGGACGGACTCTCCGACCTGGTACGTTACTCTCCGCATCATCCCACGAAGAATAAATCGCAAGCGCATCTCACCACTTGCTACTAGATCGCGCTTCGGCCTCGAGACGGTAGTGTCCTCGTCGAGGTCCGAGATTATCGCTCGAGTGCGGACCAGCTGTGCCCCGTGTCGTCGGTCTTCCTGTCCTGTGGGCCTCCGATGACTCTAGACGCAAGCTCTTCGAAGAACAGCTCGGAGAGCTCGACCTGCCGATTGTGGCGCAATGTGCTCCATCCTCCCAAGGGCTCAGTCAACGGCAGCCATAGCAGCAGCAACGTGCTCGGTCTAGATCCGGCTGCCGACAACACGATGCTGCCGTTTGACGAGTCCATTGCCATGTCCCAAGACCAGTTGGAGGCGCTTGCGATGGACGCGACACCTCTCTTCCTCGAGTCAGAGATCATGTCCCCGCGACTCATGGACGTAGAGCCATTCCCTTCGTCCCCCTTCCTTTCAGCCACGCCGACCGAGTCGTCGGCCGGTGCTCTCGCGAAGCAGCCGCCTCGTCAGCAACTGTTAGCTTGGGTTCAGCCCCATCAATCGTCCGGTTCGCATCTTCAGGCCAGAGCGACAGCGTGGCAGGCAGCGCCGGCTCGCACGAATAGTGTAGACAGCTCCGCTCCGAGAGAGAGAGGCAGGGAGAGCGAGATGCGCGTTGCAGCGAGCGACTGCGGGTCCACCGGGGCCAAGCTATCGGAGCTGCGGATCACGGTTCCTCGAGACGACATGGATTTCGAAGACGCACTCAGTGACACCTTGCCGGTAGAGCGGCTTGGCACATTGAGGCATTCGCAGCTAGAGAACGCGTCGCGAATGAGCGCGGAGTACCAGCAGTCGCCGCTGCCAGGGACATTTCCGTTCATCGAGAAGCTCAAGGGCAAGAAGCGACGGCGCATCTCCGTGCCGGCGGAGCTGAGCTACGGCAGCCCCTCGTGGAGGAGCCGCGGCCGCATCGATCACTTCTTCCGAGCAGCGACGTTCTTCGAGCGGAAGCACGCCATCTCACTTCAGGTAGGTCGAACGCGTGAATCCTGTCGCGTCGTCTGTATGGCGCTGACTGCGCTCCGGATGATCGGTGCCCAAGATCAATATGCGGCGACTCACACGGCCAGACTCCGCCCTGACGAACGAGCCACAGGTACGTTGCAGGTAGGTTCCACATCACTCACTGCACTGCCGTCGCCACCTGGCTCACGGCTGCAGTGCCTTGGTGACAAATGGTTCTGCTCTTGCTGCTGGCTCCAGTTTTCTCCAGGGAAGATGCCGTGCATTGCCCACGAGCTCCAGGACTGGCGAATGCCGACCGAAGTGATCGCCGCGCGCGCTGCGAGCAGGCAACGAACCGACAAACAGCTCACGCGCGAGTTTGTGCGCTCGGCGATGGCCAATCCGTCGCTCGATCCAGTCTTCTCGGTTGCGGTCGAGCCCCCTAGCTCACTGCTGGAAGCTCTGCAGCTATAATAGCGCATGAGGCTCAACACCTTGCATGTATTGCATAGGCGACCGCTCGAGCGACCGACGGCTGCTTTTCAGCTGGAAAGGTGCTCGTACAAGCCCTCACACGCGTCTTCCAGCAGGTCGAGCACGTGGTCGAAGCCTCCTTCGTACCACGGATCGGGCACGCGCCGCGCGCCTTTGAACTTGGTGCAGTACGCCGTCATCATGGACACCTTGGCGCACATACACGGTCTTCGCATGAGTCCACGCGCGCCATGCCACCTCGCAGGCTCAAGCCGCGCGGCGATCGATCGATCAGTCAATCAATTACTCACGCACCTTGCGCTCGGCGAGCGCCTTGGCGTCTGCGCCGCCCCATGCCTCGGCGGCCTCGAGCACGGCCTCGCGGTTCTTGTCCTCCATGCAGATGATGTGGTCAAAGTCGCGCAGGTCCTGCAGCGTCAGCGGCCGCGCGCGGGACGTGAGCTCGAATCCGCGCTTGCGCGCCTCCTTGCTCATGCGCGCGTCCGCCTGCTCGCCCTCGTGGTACGACCAGCCGCCGGCGCAGTACCAGTCCGGGTTGCCGCCGCCCGTGCCGCACGAGTCCACACGGAAGCGCTCGGCCGTGCCCTTCTGCTCGACCAGTCCACGGAACACGGCCTCGCCCGCCGGGCTGCGGCAAATGTTGCCCAGGCACACGAACAGCACGCCGGTCGGCGCCGTCGCCGCCATCTCAATCACCACCAGGTCGCTGTCCGCTCCGACTGCTGCTCGGCTTTGGTGATTCGCGAGATCCGGGAAGCATTCATCATTCCAGGCGAAAGCTCTTGAATGATTGCTCTGGACGGACTGTTTGTATGTATTGGAATGCATGGTGTTTGTGTGCTCTCACGAAATGTAACCCTCCGCGTAACATCGGGTGTCACTTGGACACCTCGGCAAGAATGCGGCGAGTTGAGTGGCGGAGCTCCTGGGTCGCCGCCGACGGAGGCGCGCCGATCACGGAGTGCGAGACTCCAGGAAGCGGCGCGCCGAGAGAGCACGAAGCTGAAGGCATTGTCCGTTTGGAGACCTCCATTGCGTCGCCTGTGGTGCTCACGTGCCCTCCGCCGGTTGACGATGAACAAAGCGCCAAGAGCGATCGCGCTCAGCTGCCATGCGAGCTGACGGTCAAGTGGACGCCTACACCGCGGCGCTGCCGGTCCCTACGCCTTGAAGTGGCCGCGTCCGCGCGCCACGTCGAGCTGTTCGTGGAGGGTACGCGGCGTAACTTGCTGGGGGAGCGCGAGTACGGCGAGGTGTATTTCGGCACCTTCCGCGGCGCGCGCAGCGACGCCGATCCGCAGCGCTTCGTCATCAGCGAGCAGTTCGACGAGCTCTCGGACAAACACAGCGTGCTCGGGTCTCTCTCGTTGTTGCGCGTCAAGTTCGTGTCGCTCGTGGGCAACAAACGCGAGCTGCAGCTCCACTCGCTTCGTTGCGAGTACGACGCAGTTCCCGACGCGCCTCCAGTGTCTACTGCCCCAGCAGCTCCGCTCTCTAGGTTTGTTCGGCATGTCCAAGTTGCTGGTTATACTTGCAGTAATGACTACTAACTACCTTGATCACTGACACGTGCTGCGTGTGGTCGTATAGTGACGTAGCGAGCGCGCTTGGCAGTCTGAACTTGGGAGGCGAGCCGGTGTCAGTCAACAGTCCCTCGATCACTCCAGGCGGCATCAACAGTATTCAGCTGCTGCTGGCGACCGCACAGCAACAGATGATGCAGCAATTGGAGAGCAGGATTGCAGGCGCCATGGACGCCAAGCTGGCACTGCTCTCGCAGCGACTCGCGTCCTCGGAGCAGCAGATCTTCAAGTTGCACCAGCGAATAGACAGCACCGACAGCGAGCAGAAGGCAAACGTGGGGCGACTGCAAGACAGACTGGCGAGCTTGGAGGTGCAGTTGAGTGCGCTAGGAAAAACGGGCAGCCTGGCCAGCGAAGTACAGCAGCAACAGCCTGCAGAGTAGCTCCGTGCCACTGCAATCCGAGGTTGGCTTCGAGGCTGAATACAGCAACAGTGCGGATTCGCTCATACTAGGCCTTGCTAGAGGGAGACATTGTCGACTGGGGACGTCGGCGCGCTGTATCTGCGGCAGAGAGCTGAAGCCAGCGCATGCAGAGCACATTGCGGTACCTTGGCGCGTCGAACAGAGCGGCGTACCTATCAAACGACTGTGCAGTCGGGAAGATGCGCGAGAAATGACCACGCCGAAGATGCTCTTCCTCCATGATCTTCACTAGTCGGAGATCATCGTCATCTAGGTCGATTCCAAGTCTTTTGCTGGATGCGAAGGCAGGACTCATGAGCTCATCGGCCGTGCGCTTCTTCTTGGGTCCAGCCGACTTCATCGGCGGCCGCCGCAGATTGGCTTTGCACCCATCTGCTGACGTCGCCGTCGCTGGAGTTTCAGATCCCAAGGTGTGTCTGCGCACACTTGGCTTCACACCGTGCAAACGCTCCTGCTTGCCTCTTTCCAGGTCCTGGACGCCAGCTTGAGGGTCCTGGAAAGGAATCCCCACTAATTGGAGCATATCGCCAACAAGTATGGTCTTGATGCGCCTGTCCATTGGTGACGAGCTGCTCAATGACGGGAAGACATTGACCTCAAGTAGCCAAGGGGTCATCTCCTCTCCTTCAAGCAGTACATCAAATCCGTACAGCTCGAATGCGTTTGATTTGCTGGTGCTAAGTTTCCCCTCGACAGCAATCAGCGTCTTGATGATCATGTCTTCGAGTTCGCTGCGGAGTTGCTCGAGTTGGCGGCTTTTCCCTTGCGTACGAAGATATTTGATGAGAGTCTGCAGGCTCCACTTGCTGCTGCTCTCGTCGTCCCCTTCGTTGTTCTCGTTCTCCGTGTCCTGGTTTGGTTTGAACGCCGCAGTGTTCTTCTTGTTGACGCTGTAGTTGGTCAGGTGGCCGAAGCGATTCTGCACTGCGCTCTTGCTAGTCGAGTATGGCTCGGTACAGAAGCGAACGAGGCCGTCATCGAACAGATAGACGCGTAGTGGGTCGAACGATGTCACAAGTACGTAGATCCGGAGATCAAACTTGAGTCCGTTGATTAGAAATGGTGACGCCACGTAACGCTACACGGATCGACAGCATTGTTAGTATAACGGCTCATACGCACCAGGCTTGGGTGCTCTTACCTGTGCGACGTACGCCTTCTTCTTGGTCAGCTTGATGCTTGGGTGCGAACTCGCGCTGAGGATTTTGATCCCACGACCGCACGACAAGTTGGGCGGCTTGAGGATCCAGAGAGCGCTCGGTGCAGCGTGAAACCGAGCCAGGAATTGCTGCTTGTCGTAGTCATTCGAGGTCAGGAACGTCTCGGGGATAATCCGGGCATACGCTGTTGGGTGTTTTTTCTTCATGCGCAGTAGATTCCCACATAGTCGATCTTTGCGACCGAGCTCCAGACTGCCTGTGAAGTGATTTACACGTTGGAACGGAAGCAGCGCGAGCATGGCTTGCGCGTTCAAATGGTGACCCCAGTAGATGTTCCAGTTGGTGCTAGAACTCGGATCCGACGTGACGAATTTGCGAATGTTGGCGGCTTTGAGAGTGTGGCTGATGGCGTTATACATGAAGCGTTTGGTTACCGCGAAAGATAGTTTGATGCCTGTCGTGCTGGCTGGTATCTGATGGACTGCGTAGCAAGGTGGAAGGGAGACATACTAGCATCAGCGACAACAATCGCTGAGCAAGCATTACATAAGACTCACCTTCGTATCCCGGAGGGCATGGACGATCAATGGCTAAGGACAGCGGGTATGGGAAGAACACGAGCGGAGTAGAGGTCGGGTCGATCTTGGACACGAGGACGGAGAAACTTGTGCTGTTGTCAGTGGTAGTAGATCGGCCATCGGTGCTGGTTGATGTCCTAACTTCAGTGTTAGGCAACGCGACATGGACAACCTCAGATCCCTTCATCTCTCTTTTGTGGTAACCACGCCTGTATTGCTTGTGGCTGGCTGCTGCGCCGCCGATACATTTCGCAGAGCGCGCATGAACAGCATATAAATATCGGAGCTCACTCCCAGCTCTCTCTTTCTCTTTCTCTCTCCTAGCTACTGGTGTATTTCGGTCTCGGAGTGAAACGCTCACGCGACGACCAAAAGGTAAAGACTGACGACTGGATTGGAGGGGCAAAGCCCTTGTCCTCTGCAGTTCTCCCATCAGGGGTTCGACCGGCAGTCAACCACGTCCAAGGGCTTGTTGACAATGGCCGATGACACATTCAAGATGGTCAGCCGCAAGGTTGAGTACGCTCCTCAACCACCATCAGTACAGGTTCATCGACTCGACCGGAGTGATTCGCCGCCTTCTCGTCCTCGATGGAACGTTGGGTCGTTCAAGACCAAAGATTCCGGGGTAGCATCGACTGGAGGCTCGTTGCTCTCGCTCAAGTCGTACTACCGCAAACTCCGAACATTCAAGGGGACAATCAAGGCGCTGATCAACCTCCGGAAGATTTCGGGTGTCAAGAGAGCCGATGAGTCCATTCCAGAAGAACTGGAAACTCCAATTATCGACTCCAGGCGGTGAGCATTGCGTATGGTGATTGTTGTATCTGCAAGAGACGCAAAGTAGTGACAGCCTGATGCTCCTAATAGCGCGACGACAGCTGTCACGCGTGTCATGGAAGATAGCTCGTCGTTGGACACATTGCAGGATCAAGTGCACTCCCTCGTCAAAGACGGGTGCGTGAGTATCTCTTTGTCGCTTCCAAGTTGCGAATGATCTCACAGTGCAATTTGATCGAATGCCTACCGATCAGGCATGTTGTCGCTGAATTCGATCGCCGCGTATCGGGGGAAGTTTCCTACCGGCAGCAAGGCAATCTGGAGCATTACACAGAGGTCGGCAAAGCGAATTCCTCCTCATTGGTCGTTCAAGTCCAGGACTGACAGCGTCTATCGCTGCCAAACTATTAGGAGAACCTGATGAAGCGAATCGCACTACAACGACATCCGCACTTGGTGGCGTTGACGCAGAGACTTTGGATTTGTGCCACACAAACAGGCACAAACAGCAGCAGTATCGAACGCGACTCCGCACTCAAGTTCTCCAACTATGAAGCGTTCATGCTGCGACTTCACCGCTTGATCTTGCCCGAATTTGACATCGCGGCGTCTCGGGAGCTGATCCAAGATGACTGGCTGCGCGACGCTGGCGGCAAGGACCATCTCGATTATCTCTTTTTTCATCTGTCGATGTTCGAGCTTGTCGGTGAGGAGAAGAGCTGTTTTCTCAGGTCGTCATTTGATGGTATGGAAGCACTAATATGCTGGTTTGTTTGTCACAGATCTGTGGACGGATACCGTGGATGAAGAGGACGTACGTATTGCTCGTGGGTCATGAGAGTGAATTGCGAGGGTAGTATTCACACTCTCTATGCTCTATGTAGTATATCTCGCTGCTGTACTGCATCATGCATAGCCTCACCTTTGCCTGGGGTGACCGCCATTTTCTCAAGCCGCTTGAAGGTAAGGCCGTCGATGGAACTGATGCACATGGAGCCATTTGCGTGCGTTTCACCACTGAGTCCACCTCTTGGATTAGACATCGAGCTTGTCGACATCCTAGAAGAATCCAAGGAAATTACGATGGAGGAGATCACAGCGAACCTCAAACCCGAGCTGGAAAGCGCCGAGGCGGAGTTGTTTCGAGACCAGATCGCCGCTAATACTTCACGTGAGCAGAGTGGTGTTGGGACTCCAACCGATCAAAATGGTGTAGTCGATGAGGCAACAGTCAAGAGGCGAAGTGAATCACACACAGCAATGGAGGAGCTCGATAAGTCGCATGCTGACGTCGATTCCGAGCCAACTACGATGACAGCAGCATCAAATGGATCGGTGGGTAGCTCTGCAGACCGAGTTGTGGCCTCTGAGAGCAGCCAAGCAACCCTCACACAAGCTACTTCGGCACCAGTCAATGATGCCAAGGCGAAGAAAGGGGAGGATGTTGTGGATCTGACTGATTCGACCCCGAGAAGGCAACGATCTCGGGCTCAAAGTGCCTCAGTCGCAGCCAGACGAACAAACGCTTTCAAGCGACACACATTGGTCAACTCTAGACCACAGATGTCCGCGCAGCCGTCAGCAGGGGCGGGCACCCAAGTTGTCTACGGTGAGCTCATTGGATGATCTTGGGATAGTGCTGGCGAGACTGCTCTGACACTGCTGCATCGTGCCCTTCGTTACAGACGCAACTAGTCTTTCGGTCGACCCGCGCAGCGCCTCTCCGCTGATGGTCAAATCGTACGGACAGCAGCGTGCGGACGATATCGCGGCATCGCCTCGCGGATTCGCAGCCTCGCTGGATGGTGAGCTTCGCCTGAGCATTGGTACTGTTCAAATGGACGGGCTCCGTGGATCCTCGCTTGAACCGGCGGTCGCTATGTCTCGACCATCCGGACTGGTTGCGGATCGATCACCCACGCTTTTGGTTGGGAGGGAGCTGGCGCACGGCCTCGATGGCTCTTCGCAGAGCGCAAAGTTTTGGGGAAAAGCGGACAGCCCCCGAGCTGCGTCGTCCACCTTCGACGAGTTATCATCTGGAGCACCCCCTCTTCAAATTGGCTCATTTGGCGGCAACAACCCCCTCGACCACGTCGCAGTGAAACCAACGACATATATCTTGAAGCCGTATTCAGAGTCTCCGCGTACACCTCGACCTCAAACCTCTAGTCCCCGCGCCTCGGCCTCTACCACATCTCCTCGAGCATCTTCAGCGTCCTACAAGCGTAATCGACAACCATCAGTGGCATCAACAGTTCACCGACCGAGTTCTCCACCGCCTTTGTTAGCGTCTTCATCTCCAAGGAGTGGCCAGTACGTTTGCGAACCTGAGATTACCACTGTGGGGAGTCAGCCGAGCTACATCTCGCCAGTAGAATTGGCAGTCCACCGGCCGAGTTCTCCGCCATCGTTGCTGGTATCATCGTCACCAAGGAACAAACTGAACGTGCACGAATCCGACATCGCTGTCATGAGGCGTCAACCGAGCTATGTCTCATCATTCGGATCTGTGCAGCAACAGCCCCGAGGCGCGGCGAGTGGCGGGATCGCAATGGACTGCATGCACATAATGGGACGAGCCGCGACGCCGCGCAGTGGGGTCAAGGCGTCCGTAGCAGCCCGGTCCAGAGACCTAGGGAACCCACCGACGTCCCAACGGTCCACCCAAAGACGCAGCGACGGTCTAGACGACCTGTCTGGCTTCTTACTTGAGGCCCAGCATGAGGCGAGTCGGCAGAAGCCAAGCACGGAGCAGCGAGGCTCCACGCTGTCCGGCCGACCGGACACCAATCAAGCGGCGAACACGTCGACGCGCCGCGTGTCGATGGGCAAGCTCTGTCGCATCAGTAGCCGGCGCGTGCCTGCGGGCTCTCGTTCGGGCAGCAGCAGGCTCCCCGCGACGCTCAGCGTCCGGAGCCTCGCCGTCTCCCCGCGCCACCCCTCCATCTCGTCCTAGGCAGTGTAGCCATTTGGATGCCTCGTTGATTGGACAATATTCACATGAAATCAGTCATACAGATCTTTGATTGGATGACAATATTCATAGTGGTGGCATGGAGAGCGCGGAGGGCACGCTCATTTCCACATTTGACGAGAAAGGCCAGCATGGTCGCGACATATAGCAGCGGCGGCAGCGAGCTCTCGTGGTGGGAGGAGCAGTTCTTTCCGCGGCCCTCGCACGTCGACGCGAAGCGAGCGACGGAGGAGGTGGGCTTCCGTGATGAGTTCTTCCCGGCTCTGCTGCGCGTGTGCGAGGCGCAGGAGCTGCCTCCTGAGCTGTCGCTGGACGAGCTGCGCGTGCTTGTGTGCTTCTGTCTGGGCGACGCGGCGCGCGATGAAAACGTCGTGACCAAGAAGGACGTGCGTTGTGCGCACTCGCGACTTTTTCCCTTCGATTTGGGATGCCAGTCACTCACTCTCGGCGTGCTGTCCGCTCAGTTCCGGCGGTTCCTCGCGCGCTTCGGGCCACTGGAACAGAGCATCCAAAAGGTGAGTAGAGCGCCAGACTGGGCCAGGCGTCATTTGTAGGCTAACTCGACGCTGCTCGTAGTTGGTGGCCAACTTTTGCGTGAACCGCGAGATGGCGCCGTGGTTTCATGGCACCATGAGCCGCAGTGAGGTTGAACGCGTGCTGACTGCGCGGGAGCTGGACGACGGCGCGTTCCTCGTGCGCTTCTCCGAGTCACAGCCGAGTAAGTTCGTCCTGTCGTACCTCAAAGTGCACGAGACAGACGGCCGACGCGAAGTGAAGAATTGCCTAGTGGAGAATATGGGCCACCGCGTGGGATACGCGTTGCTCCAGGGCGGCCACAGCCAGCAGAGGCGCTTGTATTCGTCGCTCCAGAGGTGCGTTCAGCACAACGCGTGGCGGCTGAAGTATGGGGTACGTTGTTATGCTTCATTCGACCGATGCAAGTTCCGCAATGGGTAGTAACGGCAATACTGCGCCGCTAGGTTCCGTCCGAGCTCGCGCGCATGTGCAACAATGAGCTGGGCGATCTGCGCGCAACGTGCGACCACCAGAGCGACGCGTACGCGGCTTTCAGCTCTGATACGGTCGTGGATGCGCAGGAGAATGAGACACAAGGTCCCGGCGCTGACTACACTGCGTCGATGCTGTTTACCCGCTCGCCGGTGCTGCGTCCATCGTCGGTGCTGCCTTTATTGAGGACGCATCAGCTGCCGCCTCGCGAGAGCGGCGAAAGCAGCACGCAGTCCTCCGACAATTATGGTTGCTTCGCGTTGGACGCTCTGTCACCAATCCCGAGCGACTCGAGCAACGAGATGACAAGCAGCGGATCGTTGGAATGCCAAAACCCGCAGGTTGCCGCGCATGAAGAATCCGACTACGGAAATTTCGCAGACTTCGCAGAGCAAGCAGCCAACAGCAAGAATGCGTTCTTCCCAGCACCTGGGAGCCCACCGTTCTCTCAAGCTCCTGACGGGTACGCGAGTTTTGTCGCGTTTGTGGCATCATCGGCATTCCCGGCCGACGAGTCACGCGAACTCGCAGCGCGGCAGGCTCAATTTGTCTCGTTATCAAGGTCACCTACGAGGGAGAAAGCATCCGTATGGGGAGACGGCAGTCAGCAAGATCGAGACGATGTATACGGGTCATTCGCGAGTACCAATGTGACGTCGGTTTCCGCTCCAATGGTACCTGTCACTGTCAAAGCGCCAGCTTCATCATCACTGGATGCCAACTCGTCCGGCGACTACGGCAACTTCGCCGGGATGGCTGCTAACGACTATCCCGACGCGTCTTCGTCGGAGTTATCGCCGCAATCGGATCTTCCCGAATGGGATTCAACTCTCGGCCCACCTCCCTCCCCGCCTCGCTCCATTCTGCTTCGCCAGTCACCGCCGGCTGTGCATGGTACCGGTGACGTATACGGAAGTTTCTCGTCGCTGACGATCACTCACCATCGCGTGTCTTCAAGCGACAGCGATCATATGCTCCCATCCACCGCATCCCTGCCAAATCTCTCAACTGGCGATGACATGCTTGTTTGCTTGAGTGGCAATAGCGATCTGACGGTCGACAAGGACGAGTCTGATGACACGGTCTCCGATTTCTCGGCGTCAACTCCGTCGCTCCAACGCCCGCATTCACCTCGAGGCTCCGCGTTGGAGGAACTGAACGCGGGAATGGCGTTTTATAAGCAAAAGCAGCTGGACGAAGCCATTCTGCGGTTCGTCGTTGCGCGTGAGACCGCTCGGGAGACGGGGGATAAAGTTGTGGAGGCGCGCGCGCTTGGCAATCTCGGCACCGTGTACTTGGACCGACAGAGCGCGAAACAGGCTGTCGAGTGCTACGAAAAGTGTCTGGAGATCACTCGCTCGATTGGCGACACCAAGCGCGAGCGCACGATCCTCAACAACCTGGTGCTCGCCTTTGTTGCGTGCGAGGAGTTTGCCGAGGCGCTCGGTTACTGCCAGGTGCAACTCGAGATGACGTCGAACGACATCAACCGGCGCAAGATCCTGTCGCGTATGAGTCTATTGCGCGAGCGAATGGCACGTGCTGCAGCGGCGAAGAGAGCCACCGAGGCGAGCGCGGCGTTTGCCTGAGAGCAGCTTACACTTGCCAGCGTGGCAGTGATTTCGCCCGTGTGTCCGCCGAGTGCTGTCTTTTTGTAACATGGCTCCGTAACTGTGCCTCGCTTCGCGTAAATGCCGAGGAAGCCGTCATTGGAGCCGAGGTTCCGT
>JAADYC010000103.1:0-39626 GCA_023338135.1 Phytopythium kandeliae | reverse complement strand
GCCTTGACGGCCCGCGGACTCAACGCGCAGCAGGCGCTGACGCTCTGCCGCCGCTTCGCCGCCGACGCCGACGCGGCGCGCGCCATGACCTCGGTCTGCTCCATGTCGCGGCCGGCGGCCGGCGAGCCGCGCGTGAGGCTCCGCGCGCTGTGCGAGGCCGTGGCGGCTCGCGCCGCCGCCCTGCGCGCCGCCAGCCAAGAGAGCAACGCGCCGACCGCGAGCGACGCGCAGACGCGCGGCCTCCACGGCCTCCGCAGCAAGCTGCTGCGCGCTCCGTGCGTGTTCGAGCCGCTGGTCGGCGCGGCTGGCGGCACGGACGGGTCCTCGACCGGCTGGGTCTCCATGCCGCGGTTCTTCGAGGCGACGGCTGCCGAGGGCGTCGAGCTCGACGACCGCGACGTGAAGGAGCTCGTGGCGCTCGGGTGTGTCCGCAATGGACGCATCGACGCGCGGCGGCTGCGGGAGCTCGTGCAGGCGCGCGGCGGCGCTGGCGACGAGCCCGAGACCCGCGGCGGAGAGCTCCACACGGGCCGCACGCACGACGACTCGCTGACAGAGGACGACTGGTGGTCCTCGAGGACGAGCGGAGACGAGTGCGAGCCGCAAGGGGGTGAGGACGCGACCTGGGCGTCGCCAAGACGCATGGAGAACGCCGACTCGGCCCCAGTCCTGCCGCTGCGATTGCCCACGCCACTGGCAAGAGGCCAAGCGGACGCCAACACCGCTCTCCGAGGCGCGGACGCGGCTCCACGGCGCGCCGAGCAGCCTCCGCCGCCGCCGAGAGACGCGCGCGCCGCTCGCGTGGCCGCGCTGCTCCAGCGCGTGTTCGGGACGCGCAAGTACCAGCTCCGGCGGGCGCTGCGCGACCGCGACCGCGACAGGTCGGGCCGGCTGACGGAGGACGACTTTATGGACGCCGTGCTGTCGCTCGAGCCGGCGCTCTCGGACGACGACACGTATCTGATCGCCGACGCCTTCTTCCCGACCAACAACTGCGCCGTCGACTACGCCGCGCTGCTCGAGCGCGCCTTCCGAGCCGACAACCAACGGATGTAGGCGTCCTCTATTCCTCTTCGCGCCATCGGCGATCGCGCCTGCAGCAGTGCCGACTCACGTAGTCGCTCCGCGAGCCTGAGCCCACGCCGGCGTCGATGTGCAGAACGCATGTCCATCCAGCTAGACGAGAGCAGCACAGTTAGTGGCACGCCGAGCTGCTTGCCCCTCCCCTGTGCTCCCACCTTGTACTCGAGCGCGTGCAGCCAGATGCGTGCGCAGTGCAGCTGCGTCTCGTTGAACGCCTCGGCCTCGCCGACGCGACACCACGCGCACGTGCGCCGCATGAAGGCGTCCTCACTCTCGTCCTCTTGCCGAGGTGTCGACAGGTCCACGCGCTTCTTCGAGGCGAGCGTGGCTCGTGCGCTGCCGTCGCCCTCAGCCGCGTCTTTTGCAGCCGTGCTGCTGTCGCTGCTGGCGTCCTTGCTGGCACGCTTGGCCGCGGCGATCTCTTCAAGCCGCTCGGCGCTCTCGCCAAAGTGCAGCTCCCCTCCGTAACATGGGTCGTTGGCGATCGGGAAGCCCACCAATCGGAGATGCAGCCGGATCTGGTGGGTCCTCCCTGTCACAGGCTTGCACCGCACCACGCTCGTCTCCAAGTCAGGACGATGGAGGAGCCGGACGAGCGTCTCAGACGGCTTCCCGTCTTGGTGGCACTCCCACACACCGTCGCGGGCCGAAAGACACCGCAGCGGACACTTGATGCGCACCACGGTCGCCCCCGACTCCTCGTCAGGCTCGAACGTGACGTCGCTCGCGCTGCAGTTGGTCCTCGCGGTTTCCACCATCTGCTGCTTGGCCGCGTCATCCGAGAGAGAGGGGAAGGAGCCGCGGACGCGAGCCAAGTACACCTTGGACGCGGCTCGGTCGGCTGCCAGGCGGTATTCAGTGTCAGCGCGGTCAAGAACACGAGTGGAGCCGCTCGTCGCTCAAGAGCCCGCGCGTACCGATGCAGAGCGAGAGCGCCTTGGCCTTTGCCGGGGTCTTCGCGAACAGCACGACACCTGACGCGCCGCATACGCACAACGCAGCATGAGAGGCGTCGACTACTGTGAAGCACCGCTAGGCTCGCACCGGACGTGAGTCGGTCCAGTCGGTGGACGATGTGGAGCTGCGGCAGGTCCGGTCGCATCGCCTGGACGATCGAGTGCAGCGAGTTCTGCCGGTATGCGCCGCACGGGTGCGTCGGAATGGACGGCGGCTTGCACACGACCAGCTGCAGCTACCGCGTAAGCGCTCGGATCGACAGCTGCAGGCACTGTCGGGGGAATTGCGAGTCAAGCGCACCAGTTGGTCGTCTTCGTGGACGATCTGGACCTCGTCACCAGCCACCGGCGGCTCGTGACGGTGCGCCTTGTGCACGATAAGGTCTCCATTCTGCAGCACAGTTGCGGGGGACACGATGGCATGGTTCACCGTGATGCGACCCGACGCGATCGCGAACTTCTGCTCGATGTGTAACAAGCCGTCGTGCTGGTGAGACCCCGAGGCGGCGGCGACAGCAATGATCAGACAGACGTGCGCACATAGTAATCGGGCGAGTTGGCGCCGAACTCGGTCGTGAAGATCTCGAGCAGCTCGCGGCCGAACCATCGTTCCTTGGCGAACGTGCGAAACTCGTAGATATAGGGCTCCACCATCCGGTATCCTGCTCCAACCGCGCCGCGTCAGCGCTGGGTCGCGCATCGCACACCGCGCACTGCGCTCCAGGAGGGACGCACCGCGGTCGAATGAGTACTTGGGGGCGGGCGTCGCGAACTTGGCGTCGTGCTTTCCCCTGCGCTTCTTGGCGGCGCGCGCGTCACCGTCCCGCGCGCGCTCGGCCTGCCGCCGCAGCTTCTTGCGCTGCGATTTGGACAACGCGGCGTCGCTCTCCGGCGCGCCAGCTGACGGCGCAGCAACTGCTGCCTCTGCGCAGGTCGGCGGCGGAACAGGAGCGTCGGCCGGGGCGGCAGCCGCCACAGCCGGCGTCTCGCCGTCGACCGAAGCCATCCTCGCTCAATGCAGGAGCGCACGCTCGGGTTGATCGATGGCTGGTTCTCGCGCAGTTAGAAAAAGCCTCGAACTTAGACGTATTGATTTCTATCAATATCGAAGCCAGCAATCTTTTCAGAAACAGAGTTTCTAATTCAAGCAAGCACCACGCTCGGCATCACCCGCCGCTCGCGAACTACTCCAGGGTGCTGGACGCGAGCAGCGGCGTGGTCTCGGCCGGGTTCTTGAACAGCAGCGACTTGACGTCGGCGCCGCCAAAGTCCGGCGGCAGCTGCGGCGGCGCGTAGTATCGCAGCAGCAGCGAGGAGGTGACGACCGAGACCGACGAGACAGCCATCGCCGCGCCGGCGAACATGGGCGGGATGCTGTAGCCGAACGGGAAGAGCACGCCTGCCGCGAGCGGGATGAGCAGGCAGTTGTAGCCGAGTGCCCAGACGTAGTTGAGCCGGATGCGGTTGAAGATCGAGCGCGACAAGTCCAGCGCCGTGACCACGTCCCACAGACTCGACTTCATGAGCACCATGCCGGCTGTCTCGACCGCGATCTCCGTGCCGCCAGCGATCGCGATGCCCAAGTCCGCCTGCGCGAGCGCGGGCGAATCATTGATGCCGTCGCCAACCATCGCCACGCGCCGCCCAGCGCTCTGCAGCTGCCGGACCTTGGACGCCTTGTCCGCCGGGACGACCTGCGCCATCACGTTGCTGCGCTTGATGCCCAGCTGGTCTGCGATGCTCCGCGCCGTGCGCGCGTTGTCGCCTGTGACCATCCACACGTCCAGGCCCATCTGCTTGAGTTTCTTGATCGTGCGCACCGACTCGGGACGTGGCGCGTCGGCGATGCCGAACACGGCGCTCAGTTCGTCGTCCACGCCAATGTACACTGGCGTCTTCCCCGCGTTCTGGAACGTCACCGTCGCTTGGTCCAGCATGATGCTGTCCAGGCGCTCGAGTTCGTTCTCGAGCATCCACTCCTTATTGCCAATCACGACGCGGCGGCCCGACACCGCGCAGGCAATGCCGCGACCAGAGACGCCTTGGAAGGCGCTCGGCTGCTCCAGCGACGGCGAAATGAACTTGGCGTACTCGATGATCGCGCGGCCGAGCGGGTGCTCGCTGCCCAGCTCTGCCGATCCGGCGAGTGTGATCACCTCCTCCGCCGTCAGCTTCTTGCTCAGCACCACGACATCCGTCACGACGGGCTGCCCTGCAGTCAGTGTCCCGGTCTTGTCGAACAAGATCGTGTCGATGCTGTGCGCAGCCTCCAGAGGCTCGCCACCCTTGATTAGCACGCCGTGTTCCGCTCCGACGCCGGTTCCGACCATGACGGCAGTCGGCGTCGCTAATCCGAGTGCGCATGGGCATGCAACCACCAACGTCGCGATGCCGAAGTTGAACGCGAACACGAACAGACTGTCCGTCTTGGGCACCCAGCTTGATGGCACCACCTCTGTGACGCAAAGCGCGTACCAGACCAAGAAGGTCACCAACGACAGGAGCAGCACCGTCGGCACGAAGATGGATGCGACATAGTCAGCGTATGCCTGGATCGGCGCCTTGGACGTTTGCGCATCCTCGACCAATCGGATGATCTGGCTCAGCGCCGTGTCGTTGTCCACACCCGTCACCTTCATGTGGAAGAGTCCATCCGTGTTCACCGTCGCGCCGAGCACTCGATCCCCGACGAGCTTCTTGACCGTCTTCGACTCGCCGGTCAGCATCGACTCGTCCACGCGGCCTTCACCATACGCCACGACGCCATCGGCGGGGATCGATGACCCGCGAACGACCTTGAGCACGTCTCCGCGCTGCACAAGCTCGATCGGCACCTCTCTCTCATCGCGGACCTTGCTGCCATCGGCACTGAGTACCAACAGCGTCGCTGACTTCACTTGCAGCTCCATGAGCTTGCTCAGCGCCTCGGACGTCTTGCCCTTTGCCACGGCCTCCAAGTACTTGCCAATGAGCACGAAGGACACGAGCATCGCGGCCGTCATGAACATGTCGGGGCTCGCGACGCTCGAGTCGTGCAGCAAAGCGCCGCGCGTGACGCTGAAGACCCCGTAAAAGTACGAGGCGTTCGAGCCCATCGAGACCAAGAACGACATGCCGAGCATCCGGTTCTTCAGTCCCTTCCAGGCATCGACGTGGAAGCGACGCGCCGAGTAGAATTGCACCGGCGTCGACAGGGTCCACACCAGCAGTGCCATCCACGAGATCCCACGGACCACGTCTGACATGAGCGCGTTCTTGACCACCTCAACGTTGCTCAGAATCATCATGAGGATCACAATCGGAACAGTGAACGTCACCGCCACAAAGAAGCTGTGGCGGTAGCGCGTGATCTCTCTCGCGCGCTGGTCGTCCAGTGCTTGCTGCGCCTCCTTCCCGGAGACGTACGATGCGTCGTACCCAATGTCCTCGACCGCCTCAACCAGGGTTCGGATGCCGACGAGGTCCTTGTCGAAGCGAACCACCGCCTTCTCGGTCGCAAAGCTCACAGTGGCCGACACGACGCCATCCGTCATGTTCAGAGCCGTCGCGACCGAGTTGGCGCACGAGTTGCACGTCATTCCACCGACCAGCAGCTGCGCTTCGCCAATGTTTTGCGCACTCGACGGATCTTCCGGCTGGATAGAAAGCGCCACCTCGTGAGTGTCGCTACCATCGCTTGCTGTGGCAGGTGCTGCCGCTTTGTTGGTAACCTCTGGCGGCTGAATTGCCTGACCAACAGCAGCGGCGTTGCCGAGGGCATCGGACGCGTGCACTCGAGCATGAAACTTGGGAGCCACAGCCTCCACCACATCCACAAGGGCGTGACCATCGATGCGACTCTGCGGGCTTAGCTCAACTTTTGCTTGCTTCGCACCAAAGTCCACCGTCGCCGATACCACTCCTTCGGTCGAGCGAAGCGCGTCCTGGATTTTGCGCGCGCAATTCTTTGCGCAGCTCATGCCGTCAATGTCGAGTCGCACCGTGCGCGTTTGAGCCGATGGAGAAGGAACTGACGCAGCCGAAGGCGGTGCAACTACTCGGGCATCAAACTTCGAGCCTGCACTGCGTACAATGTCGACGAGCTCGTCGTCTTCGATGTTCTCCCCAACCTTGAGTGTAACCGTCGCTAGCTTTCGAGGAAAGTCGACCGTCGCGCTCTTGACAGCAGGCGTGTTCTCGAGAGCCGTCTCCACCTTGCGAGCGCAGTTCTTCGCGCAGCTCATGCCCGTTACTTCTAGATAAACCGTCGCTCGCGATCCGCACCTTGGTGCCGCCGCGTAAGCCGAGAACTTGGCTCCTGCAGAGCTGACGACGTCGATGAGATCTTGCTCGCTCAAGCGGCTGCCTGGATCGAGGAAGATCGTTGCTCGCTTGCTCGCGAAGTCGACCTTGGCGCTCATGACGCCGGGTGCATCACTAAGTGCCTCTTGGATCTTCCTGGCGCAGTTCTTGGCGCAGCTCATGCCCTCTACCGCCAAGTGCACAACGCGCGAGTCACCATCCAAAGCGAACGGCTCGAAGCGCGACGCATCGAACTTGGGGGCGACTCGGCGCACGACGTCAACGAGGTCGTCAACCGCCAGCGTGCTCTCCGGCTCGAGCAGCACGGTCGCGCGCTTGCTGGCAAAGTCGACCGTGGCCTCGATGACGCCGTCCGTACCGTTGAGCGCCTCCTGGATTTTGCGCGCGCAGTTCTTGGCGCAGCTCATGCCCTCGATTGTCAACAGAATGGCCCCCGCGATCGATCCCGTGCGCTCCTTCGCCTCCTTGGCGATGCGCGCGTCGAACCGCGGATTGGCTGCGCGCACGGCCTTGATCAGGTCGACCTCCGTGGCTGTGCATCCCTTGGCGAGCGCAACCTCGGCCGTACGAGTCTTCGAGTCCACGTGGATGTGTTGCACGCCCGGGATTGCCTCGAGCGCGCGAATCACTCGCATACCACAGTTGGTCATGCAGCGCATGCCGTCGATTTGGAGTCGCACGATGCGCTCGCGGTGCTGCCATACAGGGTACGCGACCAAGTTCGACGGTGTCGCGTGCCGGACGACGTCCGCGAGCTCCGCCTCGAGCGCGTTGACGCTCCCGCCGACCGGCGTCGCCTCGATCTTCAGGATCTTCTCTGCCAGATCCAGCTTGACCCTGCCGACGCCGTCCAAGGCTTGCAGCGCAGCTACGACGCGCGCGGCATCGGTTTCCGCACGCTCCTGCTCCTCGCTTAGGCCCGGGACGATCAGGAACACCACGAGAGCGTCGTCCGCGCCTGCGAAATGCGACGAGACCGATGGGACATCCTCGGCCGCCGACACGCACTCGCCGTCCGCGAGCGCCAGTAACTTGGCGTCCACGCCGCGGGCTACCAGCGGCAGCAGCTCGTCTTCCTCTGCGTCTCCTGCGCTGAACCCGCGCGAGCTACTACCGCCGCTGCTGCTCGCGCTGCCGGCGCGGCGCGCGCGCTTCTCCGGCGACTTGGTCTTGCCCATGCCTTTTCCGAAATGACGCCGTGTGGATTCTCTGGACGCAACGAGGGAAAACCCAGAGATCACTACGGCGATGTGATTGGGTAAAATATAAGAAACAAACCAATCAAGAGCGAGAATGAGTGATTGCGTATGCGGGAGCGAGCCAATCAAGTTTGTTCCGACGCGTGGGATCTAGAAGTTGGGTGCAACCGGCACCCGGCGTGACGCTGAACTCCTCGGTCGATGCTCACTGCAGTAGCTCGCAGCGGCTCGCTCGCGACGCCGGCGGTTGCAGGTGCCGACACACAAGTGGTTGCTGCTGCACCGGCGCAGAGAGCACGAGCAGCGGGCAGCGGAGACGCGTGCCAACTGGACACTTGTGGCGATTCGCGCAGCTTCAAAGCCACTGGCGCGCTAAAGTTTGCTCGAGAGGAGACTTGGATCTATTCCGGCAGTGCGAGTTCGGACGCCATGCAAGTCTCAACACCGAATGCTGCTTTTCAAGACGCTCCAGCAGAACTGTGGCGTCAGCTGCCCTCGAGGCTACACGAGCTCCATCGAGATGCATGCTCGTCTCGGAGAGCGGCGGCGCTGCATGAAGTTGTGTACACCCAATTATTGGTTTGTTTTCAGCGCGATTCGGTGATTGACGTGAGTGGCCAACAATCAGGAGGAGCAAACCGCATGCCGGCGGCAATGCGTGCGGTGCTCCGCGCAGCGCTCGGACGCGTCCCCGGCGCGGCTGTCCACCGCCGTACGCTCCACGCGTCGCCGTCGCTGCTAGCGCGCCGCAAGGGTGGTCGCGGTGCGCCTCCTGCGCGTCTGAGCGCGCCATCCTCGGCTGTGTTCGACGGTCCAGCGTCTCTGGCTCGCGAGGTAGTGCAGGATCAATGACGCCGCTCTGGGACTACCGTTCTGCGTGAGAAACTGATTGCGGTCCTGACGCCGCAAAGCAGGACGGTGGTGAGGAAGAGGAGGGCTTCGAGGAGTGGGCGGAAAAGATGCAGGTGTCGCACGCGGGTCGCAAGCGCGAGGCGAGCGTGCAGGATGTCTTGCCGATCGATCTGGACGACGAGGACGAGGACGACGAAGACGCCGATGAGGATGAGGAGACGCAGGAGTTCCTGAGCCACGTGGACGAGCTCTTTGCACTCGATCCGACCGAGTTCGAACGGCGTATGCGGGCCTCCGAGAAGCGCAGCGCGGCGGCGCGGCGGCCAAAGGGGACCGCCAACCTCGATGATGACGACGAGGATGAGAGCGACCGCGTCACGGACAAAATATCGAGGAAGCATCTACTGCAGGCATTGAACGAGCTGAGCCCGACGAAGTCGAGGAAGAACCAGGAGGGAATGCCCAAGGAGCGCTCGGCCGCCAGTACGGGTCACTTCGAGCGCGCGACGCGACCGCGTTGGTATGGGAACTGACGTTTGTGCACTGGCGGGACGCAGAGACGAAGCTCGCGGCGCCACTGGAGCGGAAGACGAGCAAGAGTAGTGCTGAGAAGGCCTCGTTCCGCCAGGCGCGCGTGGAGCTGAGCGTCCTGGACTTTGTCCAGAACCTCCTGCTCGAGCAGTCGGACATGACGGGCATCGACGTCATCCCGAGCTTTGTCGAGGTGCGTAGTGCCCAGAGCGCTTTCAGTTGGCGCTGTCTGGCCGCGCATCCAGGCTAATCCGACTGGATCGTCTGTGTATCCCTCGTCTGCGACGCGAAGGCGAGCGTGTCGCCGGACCTCCGGCGCGTCGTGCTGCTTTGGGAGCCCGTGCGCTTGAACTCGAGCAACCAGACTATCTCCAAGCGTAAGGTGGCGGGCGTCGTGGCGCGGCTGAGCAAGCAGGAGCGCTGGGTGCGCGCGCAGGTCACGCGGTACCTGAATCTCAAGTACTCGCCGGTGGTCGAGTTCAAGCAGCGCAAGGCCAGCAAGTCGGAGGAGGCACGCGCGCTCTTTGATCACGAGATGCAGTGGCTCGACAGGTTCCAATAGACAAGAGGCATGCAGGCATGCAGGCAGGCAAGCAGGCCGCAACAGAAGAGAGACTCCGCTGTTGTCTGTGCATTCAAGACAAGGAGGACAGGCACTCGCTCTGCTCTCGAAGAGTGATCACTTCTTCACGAGCTCGTACAGATCAGCGCGCGACTGGTTGGTCGTGGGAATGTTGCGGCGCATCTCAGCCACGTTCTCCATGTCCACGTCCGCGTACACGATGGTCTCGCCGTGCTCGCAGGTGGCGACAACCTCTCCCCACGGAGAGATGACGGACGAGTGGCCCCAAGCCTGGTAGCCGCCCTCAGGGCCGCGAGCCGGCGACGCCGCGGCCACGTAGAGCTGGTTGTCGACAGCACGCGCGCGCTGCAGCAGCTCCCAGTGAGCGGGACCGGTCGTGAGGTTGAACGCGCCGGGGAAGACGAGCAGCTTAGCGCCCTGCTTCTTCATGAGCATCGAGAGCTCCGGGAAGCGGATGTCGTAGCAGATGCCGACGCCGACGCGGCAGTATGGCGTGTCGAACAGCGTGAGCGCGTCGCCGGCCGTGAGCGTGTCCGACTCCTTGAACGTGATCTTGCCGGGCACGTCGATGTCGAACAGGTGCACCTTGCGGTGCTTGGCCACGATCTCTCCCTCGGGCGAGAACGTGACGCTCGTGTTGAACACCTTGCCGGCGGCGTCTTTCTCGGGGATCGAGCCGCCCACCAGGAAGATCTGCAGCTTCTCGGCGAGCTGCGATAGCGCGAGCGTCGACGGGTGCTTGGCCGCGTCCAGCTGCGCCTTGGCAGCCGGGATCTCCTCCGCGTACTGCGGGAACGACGTCGTTGCGTACGGCGAGTTCCAGCACTCGGGCAGCACCACGAGTTGCGCACCGTTGCCCGCAGCCGTCGTGATGGCCTTGCTCGCGGCTGCGATGTTCGCGGGCTTGTCGTCGCCCACGCCGATTTGGCACAGCGCGATCTTGAACTTGGACGGCGCAGCAGCGGAGCTCATAGCGGCGGACGTGCGCGTAGAAAGCAGGGGCTGGCGGCGGACTAGCGGCGCGGCGAGGGGCGATCGAGCAATGCGGCGAGCGAACAGCGCCGCCATGGCGTCCTCGGCTGCTTGGGACCGACTCGGTCAGCACACAGCCACACACCTGCACACCACAAGCTCATTCCCAGCTCTCGGTTTGATTTATTTTAGGACCGATCCTGTCTGAAACCCAGTGCGAAACACTCAGTTAATGTGGCTCGTGTGGTAGATAGTACCACAGTAATTTCGACCAAGTCCTTATGTTGAAGGAGCGAGCCTGAAGTAGCGTGGCAATCGTGTGGAGAAGCTCTCGATGCTTGTCCATCGACCGACCGGCCTCACGTCCGGACCAGAGGAAGAACGAAATTGAGCAAGGAAGATGCGGGTGGGTTGACGCGGTCAATGGCGCCGCGCGGCGTGTCATGGCCGCCGCCGTCACTTCCGGCCGCCACTGCGGGCCTCCCGCGTGCTCTTGACATCCTCTGACTGCTGCGATGACCCTCCTACGCGTAGTTTCTTCGCCAGGTCCGCCAGCTCCGGCAGCTGCATCACGCACGGCGCTTCAGCTACTCGCCACCCAAGGGCTCGGGCGAGCGCGACAACTCGTCGTTCTTCAGCTTGCTCGGCATGGGTGCGGTTGTCGGGTGCGTCTTGTGCCTGCAGTGACAGCGGCGCTGGGACAATGGAGCGCTCACACACTTGGCACGGCAGTGGTGTCGCCTACGTCTACTACGACCCGGACGTGCTGCCCATGGGCATCAAGAAGTGGCTACCCATCCAGGAGCCCGCGGGCCACGGTATGAGCCTCGAGGAGTACGAGAAATGGCGTGCGCAGCAGGGCGGACTGCCCACGACGACGGAGAAGAAGGCGGAAGAGGCGCCGGCCACCAACAACGACGATGACGTCGAGCCGCCCAGCATGGATGGTAAACCCCTGCTACACTCCCCGGTGGCGTCTTTCCGCATCATATGTAGCAATTGATGGATTGTGTGAGCAGCAGACATCCCAATCCCGCACGGCGACGTGCCGCCGGAGGAGATGAAGGCGTCGCTGGAAAAGCTGCTGAAGGAGGCGCGCGAGAACGAGGCCGCGTTCCTTGCCGACCTAAAGAAGACTCGATCGCCCATTTCGGATGAAGACAAGCAAATGGTAAGCTGTGCTCTTGGCAGAGCGTCGGAGGCGTAGGCGTAGCGCTTACTCTACTCGTGCCTTGTGGGGGAACAGGTTGAGGCGTTCAAGGACGAGAAAGCGAGATTAAAGAAGCAGCTCAAGTTCCTCAAGTCCAGCAAGTAGCCGCTCGATCGACGTTGACAACGAGGAAGTGGGTGAGATCTCGAGTCTTCCCTCAAACCCGCAAGGCTGGTGCGAACCGCACGCGTCGACTCTACTCCGTCTTGGGTCTTTCCGCATCGCTCGGGGCAGTCCACTGCCAGTACGTGAGATAACCCAAGAACAGGATGAAGTGCGCGCACGAGTACGCCGCGAACACGTAGTCGTGAATGTGTGGGTAGCGCGCTGGAGGCTCGATGATAGCTTGAGCCAAGTGAATCAGCAGCGCTCCCGCGATAGACGCCTGCCAGCACTCGCCGTCAGTAAACGATGCCAGGGCTCAGCAGAGCTGCATTGCGACTGCGGGACTTACAGCTACATAGTGGCGGGCAATTGCTCGAGGAGCGCCTGAGGCGTCGTATGCCGGAGAGGACGTCGCAGCTGCCGAGTGCATGAAAGGCGCGCACTTCGACAGGAACGGCAGCACTCCGACGCTGGCAAACGCCACTTGCAGCACTATGTACGGCAGCAGGAGACCGTCTTTCTTGAGCAGGAAGAACATACTGCCGTGAGCAAGCACGCGCGAGCACCAGAAGATTTGTTAGTGTGCAACGAAAGACCACTGGGGTCGTCAAGCTGCTGTTGCACCGGCGCACCTGAACGTCGATAGGAGGCTGAACCAGCCCGACAGCAGAGCGTCGTGGGCGAAGAGGAACGCGATCGGCAGCAGCGGGAGAAGGACAGTCTTCTCATGGACTGCATTGGGGATGGCAAGGAAAGATACACGTTAGCTTTGAGAGGAGAACGACGCAACATGCGATGCAACATGCGACGCAGCATCTGGCCGCACCTTGGAACGAGAACAGGAAAAACGACAAGGACGAGATCGCCATCGCCAGGATAAAGCGAAGGCTAGTCGGCTTGCGGCGCAGGAGATCAACCACGGACGGAGCGAAGCCTGCAAATGTCAACAAGGTGCTGCAACAAGTCCAGCCAAAGTCGCTCATGGGTTAGTGCACGAAGGCATCATCGGGGCTAGATGCAGCACGGACCAAAGACGCATCTGCGTGGTTGAGTCCACGTGACGCCGGATTTTGGCGATGAAGTCAATGATGCACCAGAAGTTGGCCACTTTGTCCTCGAACAGCCCGCGTCCGAACGGAAAGATACGCCGCAACACTGGTCAACATCATCACATCTCGTCATCGTAAGCGCACATCTCTCTTGTGTTGTAAGTGACGAGAGCGAACCACTCGCTCACCTTGCACCATGGACGTGGTGCACGATTCGCCGGCGAACGGGAAGACGCAAAACGGGAGCCACATGGCCAGGAACACGATGGCGACAGCGACTCCGAGCTTCACCAAGTGCAGCAGCGCGTTGCGACGATGGATGCAGCGCGCCAACAGGAACACGCCGAACGCAGGCGCGTAGTACAGCGCCATTTGCTTGAAGTTGAGCGCAAGGCTGAACGACACGCTCCCAAGGAACTCGTGGCCGTTAAGGATGAGCGCGACGCCCAGCGCGCTGAGACCCAGACACACGTTGTTGTACTGGAAGTGGCCATGGTCGATCAGGAGCAGTGAGGGCTGCGCGAGTACCACGATCAGCAGCGCCATGCGGTGCGTCCACTGTCGCGGTTGAGGGTAGAGTGCGCGCACCACAGCGTAGATCGCGGGTGCGAACAGCAGTACGTCACAGAGGAGCACGGAGCTGCGCATGAAAACCTTGCTGGTCGCGGTCTCATACCCGCGGGACGCCTCGAGCTGGACCATCTCGGGCTCTACGAGCTGCGCGGCGCGTCCGAACAGCAGCGAGACGTACGCAGTGAGCGGCGGGTAGTCAAGCCCCCAGTAGAGCAGGTCGTTGCGCGTCGAGTTGAAATACCAGTCCGACACGGGCAGATTGACGGTCAGCTCCATCCAGTGGCGCTGCGCCTCGTAGTCGCCGAACATGGGCGGAGTGCCCGCCCCAGAGTACGAGTGGAGCCC
This sequence comes from Phytopythium kandeliae, assembly GCA_023338135.1. Classification (NCBI taxonomy): domain Eukaryota; phylum Oomycota; class Peronosporomycetes; order Pythiales; family Pythiaceae; genus Phytopythium; species Phytopythium kandeliae. Next base: position 25,866 of record JAADYC010000103.1, on the reverse strand, counting down.
GACGAGGTAACGGAGCAGCAGGAGCAGCAGGCACACGACGGCAGCGCCGGCCGTCACATTCTCGCTGCTCTCCAGGTGCCGCAGCGCTTGATGCAGCAGCGGCCGCGGTGCGGCTTCCGGCTTCGGACGCGTCATCGGCTCCGTCAGTGACTGCTAGCGCGGCAGCGTAGTCATTCGGGTGAAAGAGTGACATGTGCTGCTCGACAATGATTAGACGCAGTAAGTTGACGTATGAGGGGGCCACTGTGTGCTGATTTCAGCTGAAGAGCACTTTGGACGGGACTTCTTTTCGCTTTACTATTCACACGATGTAAGAGGCGCTGCTCTTATACTGGCAGTTGCTCGTCGACGACCAATCAACCAACTTCAAGCGCTGCAACTTGCTGTCTTTGGAACGGATCCTCCTCTCGAATCGTCACCACTTCCCCTCCTTACGTCGGCGAGACGCCCCCCACCCCCTGCTGCAAGCATGTCGCTCGCGTCCCGGATCGCCATCGTCACGGGCGGCGCGTCGGGTCTCGGCCGCGCGACCGCGACTCGCCTCGTCAAGAACGGCGCGCGGGTCGTCATCTGCGACTTGCCCTCGAGCGAGGGGGTCGCCGTCGCGCGAGAGCTCGGCCCGACGTGCCACTTCAGTCCGACCGACGTGCGTGCTTCTGCCGTGTGCTTCTGCTGCGATGCGAGGTTTTCCAGTGCCGCGCGTAAAGTAACGCTCTGTGTGTCGGGCGATTCGCAGGTGACGAACGAGGACGAGGTGACGGCGGCGCTGGACCTGGCGGAGTCGTCGTTCGGAGAGCCCGTCAACACGGCCGTGAACTGCGCTGGCATCGCGCTGGCTGTCAGGACGTTAAGCAAGAAGGGCGTTCACCAGCTCTTCCAGTTCCAGCAGAGCATCAACGTGAACGCGGTCGGCTCGTTCAATGTGGCGCGCCTGGCAGCGGAGCGGTACGAGAGAATGTCGCTTGTCTGGCTGCGAACGGCTGCGAACGGCTGCGGACTAACGAGCTCGCAATGTTGCTGCGGCAGCATGGCGAAGACACGGCCGAACCAAGACGGCGAGCGAGGCGTCATCATCAGCACGGCTAGCATCGCGGCGTACGAGGGACAGATCGGCCAGGTGGCGTACGCGGCTAGCAAAGGCGCGATCGTGGGCATGACGCTGCCGCTGGCGCGCGACCTCGCCTCGTACGGCATTCGCGTCAACGCCATCGCGCCGGGTAGGAGGCGCGAGAGCCACCAAGGTGGGAACGCGTTGCGCATGTGCGCTGACTCGCATCTGTATTATGCATGGGACTGGACGCAGGTCTGTTTCGCACGCCGTTGCTGGCGGGACTGCCCGAAAAAGTGCAGCAGCAGCTGGGGGAGACGGTGCCGTTCCCCAGCAGGCTGGGGATGCCCGAGGAGTATGCGCACCTCGTGCACTCCATCATCGACAACAAGATGATCAACGGCGAGACGATCCGTCTTGATGGCGCGCTGCGCATGCCGCCAAAGTAATCGGCGGACTCACTTGTGGCCGCGAGGTGGTGCTCCAACGCGACTTGTGTGAGTGTACATTCGCGTGAACGGGATACAGCACCAGCCCAGACAGGCAGGCTGAAATGAATGCGCGGTTATTCCTACTGATCGACTGCCACTGGTCCGTCGGCGGCACATACTCGCGCACGGCTAAACCGAAGACATCTCCGGCGCCGGCCAAACTGAGCGCCTTGACGATCAATTCGTTGAGCCGAATTGCACGAGCAGCAAGACCGACCGGTTTAGTCACAAAAACTATAAAGTCAATGAATACATGGACAAAATGAAATGTACCAGGGCTAGGGCTGCACTTACTGCAGTCTCGATTCTACAACGTTTGCTTTCAGAAATTTTGCGACAACGATTATCAATACAATTATGCTTTCTGATAGGGTGGCATCAAATAGTGTCACAGGGCTACGTGATGGAGCGTACATGCAGAACGCTCGTGGAGGCTCACGGCGGTAGTTTTCCTGTGGTCGTGCGCAGAGCCTTCACTCAGGAACGTAGCGACAGTCGCTAGCGCGAACGACCTAGTTTCACACTCGCGATGGTCCTCCAAGTCCCTGCAGTGCAAAGTGGTATGCGGGTTGCGCCACCTTCGCACTCTCTCGCTGTAAATATAGAGATTTTCTACTAATGTGATCTCGAGGCCTTGTGTCAGGCTCTCATGGCTACCTGTTGAGAGCCTGTCAGAATGCATACTAATTTGACAGTGCGAAGAGTGATGATGTCCGTCGATCTGGCACCAAGCACGTGGAGTCAGCTCTCAACGTTCCCACATATCTCAGCGCAAAGTCTAAAGTATCTCGCAATACATTCGCTTCCTCCGTATACTGCACCAGTGGATGCAGCGCGACCAACCCAGTTACACTTGTGGCGAGTCGTCTTGGATGACTATAACCTATTTGCTGAGAGTACATACTCACACTGACTAAGCTGAAGTCGTCCTTCTCGCTCGCGTTCGCGACTAGCGCCACTGACCTGTGTAGCTGGAACGCATTGCCAAACACGCACTCGAAGGCGGGCTGCGTCACTTCTCACAGCGATTTCCGTAAGCAACTCTGAGAACTAATCGATTACGAACTGTTCTGGTGCAGTGAAGTACGAAAACACCAGCCAGCTTGCGGGAGCGGAGAGCACCATCTGATTGAGCAGGAGGTCTCCCGTCTTGAACAGGATCGAGCACACACTACGGTAGCTGACGAGTGGTTGGACGGCTACACGCGCATCGAAAATCCCCGCAGCTATTCGCTCTTCCATCACTGTAACAAACAGTGCGCTCAAATTGCTAAACGAGGAGGCATCGCAACTCGCGAACACTTCGAGGATGGCGGCTATTACGTCAAACGCAGATCGGAGCGCAGTGCCTCGAGAGAACAATCAGCGAAGTGACACCTGCGCCACTGCGTTCCACTGCTGCAAGAGGAACCCGGCAGCGTTCAGTGGGCACTTCGAGCTCTCCTGCGCAATGACCAGTCGCACGTGCTCTGTGCTAGTTTGTTCTCCTCCGCGATCACCACCGCTCTCGTTAAGGTTCCGGATCTCGAACTTGATGTGATCAATAGACGCATAGCTCCTTCCAGACTAGGTCAAGTCGTGTGTGTGTCAGCTTGCACACACAAATGATACACCAACCCTTCTCGACTGGAGTGCGCTCCACGTGAGCAACTTGTTGAACGCCTGCGGACTGAACGACACTGCAGGTCAGCGCACCATCTCGAGATGCACCACGCAGTTCTACTGGTCGATCCAGAGCCCGCATGGTGTCAGCTCGCACATCTGATCGGCGTCGTTGTAGACAACAAGTTTCACGCACTGGCGCAGCGGCACCTGACCGTTTACAGACCCGGTACCGATCATGAGCTGTTCATTTTCAGGCACGGTCGCCACGGCGGTGGCTTCGCCAGCAAAAGCGTCAGCAGTTTGCCCAAATTCACTAGGTGCCTCACAGATACCGCCGGTGTCGCCCTCGGACAAGCGACAGCCAGCACCGAGGTGGAGGAAGAGGCGGTTGTCCTTGAGCGAGCCATTGCACAACGACATTTCGGCCAATAGATCTGCGGACAGTGATTGTGCGTCGCCCGTGGCGCCACTCGCTGAGCTATCATTCCTCGACCGTGCAGAACCGCCGTGAGCTGTCCCGCCGAGTGACCCTGCATGTAATGAACCTAGACGTCCACTACTTGCGTACACCTTGCTGGGAGGAAACACATTCAGCTTTGCTTCGTATGATCCTGGAGCGTGGCCCTGGCCGCCTCGCAGCCACTCGAGTGTATTGCCGCGCGATGATTTGCCAATATTGAGCTCGATCTCAGATATCAGTCAATCAGAGAGCGGATTGGCACTACGCCGGGGTCCTCCAGCTAGTGCCCCAATGGCTACCTACAAATGCACTACGGTCGCTAGCAGTCCACTAATGCAATGAAACACAGTTCGCTGCACAACAGGCGACGTGAGCACGCGCGTCGCTCATGGTCGCGGATGTGATTCGGGCCAGTGGCAGGATTGCAGGGGCCGGAGGCGGCGATTGGCGGCGCGCTTCGAGCCGGAAATGCGTCCCGAAATGACCTGATCGTCGGTTTGTCTTCGCCCAGGAGGGTCGCGAGCTCGTAGAAGGACTTGCGCTCGCGGTAAGGGTGCAGCAGCCGCAGCAGTCGCCGCGGCCGCGGCCGCCACCGCAGCAGGAGCAGCAGCGTGCGCCGCTGACCCTTCCTCCGTCTTCATCAGGCTGGCAAGACCGGAAGGAAGGAAGGAAGGTCAAGTGTCCAGATCTGTCGTTTGGGTGGCGCACCCAAAAACTGTTCGGGTGTGTGACGCACACCAGATAGCGGTCGAAAATTTGACGTTTGTGGAGTCGATACTGAAGTCAAGTCAATCCTTGCGGTAATGCAGCCCAATTTTTGGCGCCGCTTTGAGCGTGCGTCTGGCCGTTCAGTACGGTACAGTGTTCTGTCTGGCATGCGGAGGTTGGTAACGCGATGGCGTCGTGCGCCGAGGAACGGTCTCAAACAGCAAGGACACCGCGGGGCATTGCACGACCCGCTTGCGCAGCGGCACGTTGGCTCCACAACGCCCGCGCTGCCCCCTCGAACGCCCGTGCGAGTATGTGAGCGCGGATCGGCGCGTCCTTTCCCGGCGTGAACGTGATACAAATGAGTCACGTGCGGGATGGAGTGACGCGCCGCTTGACGCATTATCATTTGTGCAGGGTGTTTAGATCTTGAAGTACCAATTTCAGAGTCAACAAGGGTTGTCACACATTCTTTGACCATCAAACCCCGCAAGATATGCAGTGCAAGCAGCATCGGGACTGACCTGGCAGAGACCACCCAGAGACAAGGAAGAGAAGCGCGAGCCAATTGCCGCCTGCCTGGCGCGAGAGATGGGGAGAGGGCTAGGGCGACCACTCTCCTGACTGGTCTCTAATGCAGTGCACAAATCCTCAAAATCAGTGCATTTGAGAATTGCCGACCGCGTTTTTGATACACAGATAAGGATAGGGGCGAAATGGCTGCGCGACATGTCGAATGAAGCTTGTCGTCCAATCATGTTCGAGAGGGAACCAGACGCCGTGCTCTTATGAAACCGTATTGCCCTCATTGTACTCTCAGAATTCAATACTTCGTAACTGGATTTCAGTACTGGCGTCGCGGGCCAGATTAGGCGGCGGATTACCAGACGCTCGCTCAGTATCGCGCCGGAGAACGGGGGCACAGGCGGCGACCGAAGAAGCCGAAGAAGAAGGAGGAGGCGGCGGCTGTCGACCGCTCGGACCGCTCGGACCACTCGGACCGCTCGGACCAAGAACCGAGGAAGGCGGCGGTGATCGCTCTCACAGCGCATTCCATCCCTCCGCGACCAGTTGGGCTGATCCATCGCGTCGTGACGCCAGTCAGTCAGCGAGAAGTCACGCGCCGGGACAGCCGCCGAGTCGCCAGGGGACAGGCGATCGCCAGCTCGAGTCGGCGTCGATAGGCGCTTGAGAGACCTCGCCGCGGCCGCAGACACACCTCGACCGGCCATGATGACCGCGCAGCAGAGCGTCGGCGACGTGAGCACGCTCTCTCGCCCGCACGCGGCCAGCGACCAGCGGGGCGAGTACGAGCCGTACGGCGCGCCAACCAAGGGGGAGAGGCGCGAGAGCGCCAGCGCCGGCGAGCAGGACGCGGACGCCGACAAACGCGCCGATGAGGGGGAGAGCAAGAAGGCGGAGGCCGCGGGCGGTACCAAGAAGTCCCGCCGCGAGCTGCCGCCGCACACGGTGGCGATCCTCAAGGGCTGGATGCTTTCGCCCGAGCACGTCAAGCACCCGTACCCGACGGATGAGGACAAGCAGATGCTGCTCAAGAAGACGGGCATCAACATGAAGCAACTCACGAACTGGTTCACCAACGCGCGGAAGCGCATCTGGAAGCCCATGATGCGCCGTGAGGCCACGCGGCAGCTGCAGAACGCCATGGAGTACGACAAGTCGCGGCCGCGCGACCTGTTCCCCGGAGCCGTCCCCGCCGCGTAAGTTGCCTCTCCTCGCTCTACACATTGCATCTGCGGCCAACTGACTGTGGCCTCGCTTGCATCTCGCAGATACGTCGAGGGGGGATACGGCCAGCGAGGTGTCAGCCACTCGTTCGACGCCGGGAGCCTTGGTGCACCGCGCGACCCGCAGCTCCCGTATGACCCGTACGCTCGCCATCCGCTCGCAGCGGTCGGTGGCGTTGCCGCATACCCTCCCTCCGTCGCCCCGGGGGCACCCATGTTCCCTCCGCGCGGCGTGCGATCCATGTCGGAAGTTCCTCCCCGCTCCGAAGTGGAGTACATGAACGCGATGCAGAGTCGCAAGCGCCCATACGAACGCGACAACACCTCCGACATGCCTGGCGACTACAAGCCGAGCGACAAGAGAATGCGAACGAGCATGTCGCCGCGAGGCCTCAAGGTGCTGCAGGACTGGGTGAACGCGCGAGCGCACACGGAGTATCCGTTCCCGAACGACTCGGAGCGGGTCCAGCTCTCCAGAGAGACGGGGTTGGACATCGGCCAGCTCGACGCGTGGATCAAGAGTCTGCATGAGCGCGCGATCGGCGCTGCCGCCGCTCCGTCCCCTCGCACCGGGGACGGCTACGCGCCGCCGGCTGTTGCTGGGATCGGAGCCAGCAGCGCCGCTGCAGCTCTTCGCTCGATCTCCGGCAGGGACGAGCCGCACTTCCCGCCGCCTTCTGTGCCCAGCGCTGCGTATGGAGCGGGGCGGAGGTCGATTCCCTCGCCCGGGAACTCGTTGTTTCCTCCTCGCCCCACGTCCACGATGCGGTCGATCCCGGGGGCGGGGAACGCGCAGTTTCCTCCCCCACCTTCGATGCGCCGCGAGGGATCGGAGAGTGAGCGTGGCAACGGATACTACCCTCCAGGCGGGAACAGCGGTTACCCGGCGACTTCAGCGGCGTACCCTGCCTCTTCGATGGAGACGCTGCGCTCCAATCGCTCGCTGTCGATCAGTGCTGAGCAATACCTCCATCCTCCGCCGCCAACCCCAACCGGACAACCCGCGGCCCCGGCGGCTGCGACGCAAGGCGTGGCAGGCGGTCTGCCGTCGCTATCAAGCAGGAATCTGCTCAACCGGCCAGTGACAACCCCGACGATGGGCCAGCCGCGAGACAGCCGCTCGCACACCCTGGACATGAGCCAATTCGCGGACGCACGTCGGCGGCGAATGAACTTCCAAGACATCCTGGCGTCGACCAAGGCTGCGGCACCTCCAGAGCCGTCTCCCGCAATGGCTCAGTCGAGCAACTCGGAGAACGTGTATCCGAACCGCGGCGCCTCGCCGTATCCTCCAGCGACGTACGACTCGCAACAGCAGCAGCAGCAGAAGAGCGGGCTAACGGCGTCCGAGTGCCAACGCTGCGGCCGAGCGGTCAACTCGTGTGTTTGCGACGAACGCGCCGCCACCGAGCCCGCGAGGACGAGTATAGTATGAAGGCAGTGGTGTCGCGAGCAGACAGGAGCGGGCGCGAGCAAGTTTGGATTAGAGTTGGCGAGCGACCGGATGATGTCGAGGACGCCGGCGGGCGAGCACCGTTTGAAGCAGCAGCAGCAGGAGAGAGGTATCGGTGATTCGATGCCGGGCAGATTGGTCCGACGCGGTTTCTTCTGCCGCGGCTGAAGTCGCCGATTCAGTCGCTCGCGGTGGAGAGGGGCCTTCCATCGTATTCATTGTTTCTGAGCGCCCGCCCCCTCTCCATCGCTTTGTACGCAGTAGTGGAGTAGGTAGGTAGGTAGGTAGGCCATCGCAGAGAAGCAACCACCGTGCATTTACTCTCGCGTCTTCACTGCCTGCGTGGCATCAAACGTGGCGTCTATGATGTTGATGGCGATTTGATGCAGCTAGCAGCCTCCAGCATCTCGCAGGTCGTGCAGGCCGTCGAGATCAGCCCACAAGTCGGCTGCCGCTTGGCCCGAGCGAGCTTCGAACTGTTTGTGCTTGATGCGGAAGTAAACCTGGTAGCGGATGTCCGGCGAGAAGTTGAGTCCGCCGCGGTGCGCCAGGTTCGGGTGGGCCAGCACGACGTCTCCTCTCGCCATCCGCAGCTGCACGGGCGTGCCCAGGTCTGGCAGCGAGCCTTCGCCCCACACGCTATCCGCTCGGAAGCACTCGTCGCGGCACCCGCGCAGCTTGCCGTCCGGTGTCAGCAAGTGCTGCAGCGCGCGGTGCGACCCTGGGAAGACGGTCAGGTTCCCCGCGAGGGGCTCCGTCGCGTCCGACAAGGCGACACCCACAAGCAGCGTGAACGGGTGCAGCTTCCCTTGCCGCATGCCGTCCGTGTGCCACTCGGTCCCCAGCGGATCGCGCGGCTCTCCGAGCTCAGGGAAGCGCAGCGCGATCTGCGCGCCGCTTGGCGGCTCGACGTTGCCTGCGCCGAGCAGTGCGTCGACGTATCTAGCCACCTCCGACAGGTGAAAGAGGTGCCGGACCTCCTCCGAGTTGGACGTGTTGCCAGCGAGCTTGGCCGCTCCCTCGACGCCGCCGTCGATCATGCGTCCGGGGATGCCCAGCTCGTGGTTGATGCGTCTCCTGGCGGCGTTCACTAAGCGCATCGGCACCGCATCGCGAATGTGCAGGAAGCCGTCGCGCATGAACGCCTGGCGCTGCGATCGCATCAGCGCCGCAGAAGGTGGCGGTGCAGAGCTCATCCGCGCAGGGTCGAGCTGGAACACCGTTCGAGAGGACAGCAGTCTCAGCCGGAAGCGACTGCTCTCGCCCTTGCCGGCGTCGCCGATAAGCGCCGGAGGGTCCACAGCCGACACGCCCAAGTACCAGCCCGTGCCGTCATCGCAGTTCGGCCTCTTCTGATGCGCCAGTGAGCGGAGGTGCACGTAGCTGCTGTCCTGGCCAGACGCTGCGCCGTGCTCGACGACGAAAACCGAGAACTTGGTCGCCGCCGACGCCGCCCAGTCCACGTGTGCGTTCTGCGCGACGCGCAGCTTCTCGTACGGTCGCTCGACGCTGCACAAACTCACGCCACCGCTCTCGCCCTTGCTCTCCACCAGCGCGCGGACTGAGAGGCGCGACGGCTCGTGCACGAGCTCAACGAGCGCGCCAGTGACCAGCCACGGCGCTGCCATTGCGGGCACAGAGATGATGCCGATCAAGGAATGGCGCCCCACTATAGTGACTATACACCTGCTTTAGAGTGCCGCTCCGCTTCCAAAGAAGTGAACCCAGAGCGCGGCATGGATCGGATCGAGCGTCAGCGGAGCGCGCGGCTCGATCGCGAGCGCCAGGCGCTGGAGCAGCAGGTCGAGGCCGAGTTCGAGCATTTGCGACAGGACAGTGAGGGGGTTACCGGCGGGCTGTCCGCGAGGGCGGCGGCGGCGCTGCGTCAGCGACGAAACAGCAGCGCCTACTTGCCCGTGGCTCACGACAGCTCGCGCGATAACCTGCGCGTGGCCAAGCACGTTATCCAGGTGAGTTGTCTGGCGCTGTTATCGATGTCTTAAGACCTCCTGGCTGACTCGCGATGATCCCGGTGCTTCAACAGACCATCTACGCGCTGTACAGGCGCTACGATCGGCAGCACCTGGTCGAAAACACCGCGTTCATTGTCGCCATGGTACCCCCGGCGTTCTGCGGGCACAACGAACTCTCGGCGATCACTGACCAGGTATTTCTCCAGGTTGGGATCGTGCTGGTTGTTTTAGACAACGAGTATGTCGACTCGCGCAGCGGCAAACTCGCGCTGCGCACGGTCAACGCCGCGCTGACCGCGCTGCTCCTCGCGCTCGTCCTCTGGCGGTTCGTGGTCGTACGCGAGATCTTGATCCAGCGCAATATCGTCCCGCCGCGCGTCGCGTTACATCGGATGCCATTGACCCAATTGGTCAAACTCCTGCTTGAGCTCTCCGTCTGCGCCATCTGCGTTCCACCGGGGCTCGGCAACGCCACGTTCAGTGTGTGGGAATGGAAGGCGTACGCTGAGTCGGATGGAAGCGCGCTCGGGGACCAATGTGCCGTGCCTTATGTCGCCGATGCGGGGAGCTGTTACCTCGTCTACTCGTACCCGTTGGTCACCGCTTGCTTTATCATAGCTCAATCTGCACTGCCGCTGATGTGGTTTTGGTATTGGTGCCACCGCTTAGAGTCGAAGTGCTCGGATTGCTGTCGCTACTGAGGCTCTATATGATCCCGCGCGTGATCCGCAACATGTCCGAGTTTACGAGGTGAGACGAATGCGTGTCCAAGGTGTTTCGGTGCAGGGACCGAGGCAAGCGAATCTCACGCTGATGTTGGTGCTCTAGCTACCGGACGTCGTACCTTGGAGCACTTCACCGCGTGGACACCATGAGCTCCTTGTTTGCGCTCAAGTGCTTTCTACACTCGAACCCGTTCAGATTCCTGCTCGTGAGCTTCTTCGGAGTAGTTTTGCTGACGGCCTACGCGCTCGCGATCATCGAGGGACCCAGCAACCCTCGCGTCGCGCCAATATGCAACGCGTTGTGGCTTGTTGTTGTCACAATGGGCACCGTGGGCTACGGGGATGTGACGCCAGAAACGGCCGCTGGTGAAATTTTGCTTGTGGTGGGCGGGATGCTTGCGGGCATCATGCTGGTTGGCGCGCTGGTACGTCGCATCCACTTGGCCGAGCGGCCTGCCACGAGCACAATCGGTTGCTAACAAACGACTTCGCCCAGAGTGCGGCTCTCTTCGGATTCCTGACGCTGGGTGAACGCGATCAACGGTTTGTGCAACTCATTCGTCATCAAGAGTCGAATCGAAAGCTTCGGAGCGCGTGTGCGCACTCCATCCAAGCCGCGTGGAGGTGCTACGCTGCACGAAGAGAGTGCAGGGAGGGCTCAGTCTCGAGGAAACAGCGGCAAGCGATCAACAAATGTACGTGGAGCATCAAGTCGTGGTGGCTTTGCGTAATCCTCTCGTCGTGGCGATGAGGAGCGCGCTGCACGTGCTCCAATATCAATCATAACTGACATTGTGTGCCAGATTCCAACCGCATTTATCAGTGCACGGCGCGACAGCGTAAGCTACGTTGGCGGCAAACCAGCATTGACCACAACAAGAGCACGGTCAGTGTGATTCGTGATTGCCAGGAGCAGCTTCTCTTTTCTCTGCGGAATGAACACGCCGCAACGATGAAGCGCCTGCAACAAGTGGAGGCTCGGCTCGACGCACTCTTGTTGTCAACGTCAGACGACGTCATCAATGCCGCAAAGCGTCGTTAAGGCCGATTTGTTTGAGCTGCAGCTGGTTAGCTCCTCGTAGCTGATCGAAGTAATCGCACGACACGAAGCCTTTTGCTGCATGAACGCAGCACCGCCGGTAGCTTATGAGAGACTTGGTAAGCTTGGCGGAGAGGTTACTGTTGCTCGTGGAGGCGCAGTTGGAATTTCCCAGTTGAGTGGATTCAAGCGGCAATTGCTCGAGCTGGGACTAGTGGCTCCGTTGTCGCTGCTGATACTGCTGCTTCCTGACGAATCTACCCCCGTGACGGAGCGCTGCCGCAACGATATCGTCGAAGCGTTGAGCAGGTTCTGCTCATACGTGGTGGTGACCATTGTGTCCTCCCTCTGTCGAATTATTGCATCATCGCGCGATATAAACAAATCGTCAGTCGCCAAAATCGACCCCCACACTGCGGAGAAGAGCTCGAACAAGGCACCAGCAAGTCCAAGATGGCGCTCCGGTGCTGGCGAGTCTGGTACCCACTGCTTACTGCTGCGTATTGTCTACCGCCGCCTCTGATGCACATGCAAGGAGCATTACAAGCTCAATCGTCAATCACGCGACTACAGTCCACGCGAGCGGGTTCGATAGAGCACCTAAATCTCAGCCGCGACGACGGGGGCTTTGGAGAGCGCGTCGAGATGGATGGTGTCATTGCTGGATCTGCTCCGGTGGTTGAGTAAATGGACGAAGGAAGCGACACGTACGCAGCTTCGTATGTCGGCTGACGGCAAAGATCCGGCAGTGGGACGCTGCCAGCTGATAACGGCGTGCGAATTCCAGCAAGTCCCATCGCTTCGACGCTCATTTCGATGCTGGGCGAGCTCGCAAGAGACGACCAGAGGGGTCCAGCTCGGGTACCGGATTGCTGTGATGACGACGCGAGCCCGATTGCTATCCTGGACTCTACCATGGACGACCGCGGTGCGTCGAGGCAGTCGGCTGCAGTTGGAGATCGATGCAGGGCTGGAGATTGAGGATCGTGACCCACTCGATTGATCTTGCTCTTTGCTTTCTTGACGCGGATCTTCTTGCCACTTAGGCGAGGCCGGGGACTGTTCACAGCGACGAGTTCAAAAGGAGCTGCGATGTGTCCTGCCGAAGAATCGTTCGTGGTGCCTACGACCGGAATCACCGTCTCCGGTACTACGATTGATGGCGATTTTCGCAGCGGGAACGGCGCCCTTGGCGATGGTGTCGGTTGCTGTGGAGGGGTTCGGGAGGACCGTCGAGCGTTTGCATTCCCGCTTATCTGTGACGATGAACTATCACCGGTCACTGAACGAGAACTGCCGGATCTTCGTTTGGAGCTAGCAGCTACCTTCGAATCGCCGGCGGTGGATTTGGGCGGACCCTTTGCCTTGCCTCCAGCACTCCCGCTTGATCCTGGAGTGACTAGCGCTGCTTCACGCACGAACGGTTCAACAGTGCGCGGAAAATCCACAGTATGGTCATCAACTGTGGCGCATAGACGCTCCCTGATGCTCCCGTCTGTGACGCAGTTCGTGAAGATCGCCTCGCACAACGCCGCTCCGACTTCACGATATTGCTGCGTGGTGAAATGGACACCACCGAGAGCATCGTAGCAGTCTTCGCTGGATGAGTTGAGGTTGGTGCCGCAGAAAGATGCCTCGAGGGTGAAGCTCCACGGAATCTCGAGCGTGTAGGCTAGCACCACGCGCGCGGTCGCTTCCTTATCTCTGCTGACCTTAAAGCTGCAGTCTGGCAGCGACAAGAAAGAGCCCGGGCTTGCTGCGAGCCCACTCGCGAAAGATCGCGCTCGCTGGTTTGGCCGCTTCTTCGTGTCACAGCCATACATGAACACATTGTGTTTGCGTGAGTGGCCGTGCAGGTCGCAGGCGAACACGACACCTCGCGTCGAGTGCTCACGCGCGATCAGCTGCTTTGTGTGGAAGATGGTCGGGTGCGTCTCGGCGCTGGGGTTGAGCCACTGACGATTGAGATCGCACGCCGATAAGCTGCAGCGGTTGTTGCCGTAGTAGACGCCGTCAGGGTTTAGCATCGGCACGAGGTGGAACACAAACATTCGGCGGAGCACGCGCGCCACATCCGAGTCGCCGACAAGAAAGTCGATGACGCCGCGCATCATCCACGATGCCTGAGGCTCTCCGGGGTGAACGCGCGAGGTAATCACGACAACTCGACGCGACGCCAGCTCTCTCGTGTTGTTCGCGTCCGCGGAAAACTCAGAAATGGTCAGCAAGTCGCAACTGGTGCCCCCAAGTGTCTTACAAAGCTCTGTTCGACGAAGAATCGGTCGCGTTCGAGACGTCAGCAGATACTCCTCGCACTGATGACGTCGAACATTGGCGCTGCTGCGATCGTCTCCGGTCTCGAGGTACCGAAGAAGGCTGTCCATGTGCAGGCGATGAGTGTGGAGCGTGTAAGGGAAGCTGTGGGCGATCAGGTACGTATCGTCTCGCTCTGCCAGTTCGAGCGTGAATGTAAGAGTGTAATAGCAGGTCCCGACAGTGCTGCTACTGCTATTGGCGCTGCTGGCTGAGCTGCTTCCGTTAGATAATGGCGTCCGAGGGTACTGGTTGGGGAAGTAGTGCACGTCGCAGCCCCCTCGTCGCCACCCGATGCCTTGCTCTCGCGCGGCCCTCACAGAGTAGATTACGGGCTGCAATCCGTGATTGAAGAGACTGTCGGGCTTGCACAGATTGATTATGTTGAAGCGATACTGGCGCGGAGTGCCCGTGGTTGATGGCGCTGGCTGCGCATTGCTGATGGCAAAAAAGAACCACTGCATATTCCCGTTCGTGCGTAGATCTCGTCGCAATACAAGGTCGTATTCGCTCTCCCCGACACGAATCGCACGCGCGAGGTTGCCGCTTTCAAACATGCTGTCGAACGTGAGCGAATCGTGCGACGAGCTGGCAAACGCGAGCGAATCATTCGGGACAGGGTACAGGCACTCGCCATCGTCGCCACCGTCCCGATCCCCTCCTTGTGCAGTGTTTACACAGTCGAGCGGCCTCCACGAAGGCTCGTGCCGATATACAGCAGCACTCTGCACTCGCCGCCGAAGCAGCTCGTGTAGTGATGCGCTGCGGTAGACTGTTTGCGCTCGTGAGGCTACGTCGGCGAGACTGAACCGCGATCGACGGTCTGTTGCCTCAGCTATGAACTGCGCAGCCGCGTCTGGATCTGGCTTGACATATCGCTCTTTGCTCTTCGGAGCACTCCAAACCAGGTCGTCCTCGTCTCGAACAGTTGAACTAGTCGTATATTTTGTCACAGCTCCGCGTTTTGATCTCATCGGGTGCTTTGGGAACCGGATCCCACTGGGACTGATGTAGCAGTATGGATGGCTTTCCAAGTGTGACGGATCGACCCGAAACGCAGTTAGGCTGCCTGGCATCAGTGTATCCGGAAGCTGGTGATACTTGTGATGAGTAGGAGAAGTCATTGGCGACACCGTAGCCTTTGCGGCGGATAACGTCGCTTCCCCTTCTATCTGCTGGTTGTCGTCGTCCTCGTTTCCCAGCTCGTAGAGTCCTGCTCCACCGTTAGAGTCTGCTAGGACTGCTTCTTCTTCCACACTGAGTTTGAACGAGTTGTTTTCGCCGTCAATATCGTCCCCATCGGCGTCACTTGCATCGCTAGGATCGTCCCCAGCCACGTCAGCATCGTTGGATCCGCTACTTCCACTGCTGGGTCTCTCGTCTGCTTCGTCACTCACTATTCCTGCACCTGGTTCGGAATTGCCGCGTACGCTCGTTGGATCGAGCGGAGCATTGTCTGACAAAATGTCTCCACCAGAAGAGCAAGACACTCTTCGTCGAGATGTAAAGATCTCGTTCTCACTCCTCGTGGCACTCACCACATAGTCTGCGTAGTAGTTGTCGTCTGGTCGCTCGCTTGTAGCATGCCGAGCTCGTCGTTTAGATACAGAAACGGCCGAGTCTCCATGATCAGGTAGCTCTGACGACACATCGTCATTTGTCATCAGAGTTGGCACACCGGATTGCATCTCTTCCAATTGCTGGAGGAGCGCGGAGGCAATTCTTGTCGCGCAAAACCGCACAGACATGGTATTCTGTGCTTGATCGGCCGGAGCGCTGGCGTCTGCTGCTTCATCAGACAGATTTGCACGTAGAAGCGCGAGTAGCTCAACTCCTCCGCATGAGCTGATGGCGCTACCACCACCTTGCGCAAAAAGAATCTCACGGAGGAAGTTGCAGAGCTCAACGAACTGCCGCAGACATAGAGAGAGTTAGCGCTGAAAGTTCACGAATGCTCGCACAGTACCCAACCTACTTCGACTCTCTCTGGCGGAGACTCTCGCGACAAGGCGAGACAGATCCGATCGACAGCTATCTCTACATACCCAGCAATCGATTGCACATTTTGTCTCTGTAAGGCATATACCTACAGTGTTAGCTCAAACTGATGACACCAAAAAGCAGCCACGGCGCCAACTTACCGATGCCTTCCAGTGTCTCGTGACGATCGCAAACACCTGCGAAGAGAACAGCAAGTCATCGCGGAAGCAGCGAAGACACATGAAGAGAGCCGGGAATGTCGTCGATGCGTCGCTGACCACGAAAGTGTTGATCGTTGCTCGGGGTAACGAAGTGATGATCGAACGGAGACCGGTAGCGATTACAGATCGTGCGTCAGTGGGCGTCGCGCTCATAAAGAGCTTCAGCATCGCTTCGATTGTCTCTGCATTGATGAACTGTGGTAGATCGGCCAGGTTAGACGACGCAAAGACCAGACAGCGCACGGCGTTCGCCGTGAGCTCGGCATTGTCAGCTCGACAAGCTGCAGCATCGATTAGCACCGCTCCAGTGCACTGCGGCGCCTCCAGAAACGGCGACAGATCCAGGCGACACTCGACCGCGAACTCCATTGTAGCAGCTAGCACGGTAGTCGCCACTGTGGCTACTTGAAGATCGTCGCCAAAGTGGAGAATTGTGAGGAACAGTTCCGACAAGAGACCCTCGTTGATAATCTGCCCTTGAACTGGAGCGCAGGTAGCGATGCGTAGCAGCAATCGAACAACAGCTGAGACGACTTCGGCAGCTCCTCGTGATCTCTGCAGTACCAAGGCGAGTGTTCCAATGACTTGACAAGATACCATTGTCTGTATCATACTTGCTTGGTCCGCGAGGCGCAATAGCAGTTCACATGCTGTCTTCGCAATCTCGACACGCTGGTTCGGCTGTTGATAAGTTCAGGGGTCAGCCATTGCGTTGGTTAGAAGGCCACTGACGAGAGCGCGAACAGAAGAGCGTACCAGTCTCATTAGCAGCTGATTGAGCGCTGCTACCGTGCCTTCGTTCAGGCCGGGAGGTGTCGCGTCTGCGTCGCTTTGGTCGTCTAGCAGCAGCGCTAACACCCTGGTAGCCATGGCAAGCACCACCTCACCCTCCTCTCGCCGACAGAGAAGGTTGCTCACAGTCTTCACTGCAAATTCCCCGAGGTTTCCAGTGCAACACGACTGTGGGGCTGTGGTAAGTACCATCGCAGACACCTCAAGCGCGAGGTGCGTCAGTCGATCTCGGCGTGGAGGCGGCAAGTCGAGCATCGGCAGGACCGCGAGCGCCCGTACGGACGTCTCCAGCACTGCTGTAGACTGAGGTCTCCCCCCGTTCCCTCTGGCTATGAGAAGTAGTAGCTGGAGCAGCGAATGATCGCTGTCGGTAGCGTCGTCGGCCGCCAGCGCGGAGCGGAAGAGATCCACCTTATCGTCTCCGTCATCGCGGGAGATCGCAGCCAAGCGTTGTAGAGCATCCGTGCAACACGCAGGGAGCACCACAGAGGAAGTGAGGGGCTCGCTGTCGGCCGCAGAGCGCGCGGGGCAGTCGCGGAGATGCGCGATCGGCGGCGGAGTCGTCGGCGAGGCCATTGTGCCACTGGCCGCATCGTCGCGGAGGCATGTTGAAGCCGTTTCGGCTTGGACGCTTGGGATTGGTGGAAACGTGGATGAAATTGCAATGATTGGCCAAAACTACCAAGAACCATCCAGGAACCGTTTGCGTCTGGGAAGAACGCTTTGCGAGCGAGTCTGCATCCAGATCGCTGCTGCGGCGATGAGCGCGCCGAGAGTCCGGCGAGCTGCTAGCGACGGGCACACAGACGATTCTGTCGATCTGCTGCCGCTGCTATCAGGCGGCGGCGATGCGTTAGAGGACGGCGATGACGCTGTGGGTCCGCTGGCACCAGCGGCGAGCCCTCCGGCTCAGAGGCGCGTGGCTGCATGGAAGCTGTTGCTGGCTGCCGTCACAGTCGTGCTGCTCATGGTGCACCTGCTGTTCGTAGCGCTGCTGCGCAAGACATCCTTCTCCCTGGACCAGCTGACGATCCCGGACCTGTGCCACGCCGAGACAGCGGGCGAGGCGGTCGTTGAGTTCCAGAATCCATCATACTGCTCGCCGCACATCGGTCCGACGGCCGTCCGCCTCGCCAAGAACGGCACGGCGCTGCTCTCCCTCTCGCTCCCGCGGTTCCAGCTGCGTGCCGGTGTGTCCACTGTCGTCGCGGACGTCGGCATCCGCATGCTTACGAGCGCGCAGACGCTCTACCAGCTCGCAATCGCTGACGAGGGAGCCTTCGAAGTGGACGGCTCCATCCCCATACAGATCGGCTGCCTGCTCGTGCCGTTCACGGTCAATGTGGACGTTGCGCACCTCCTCGGCACGCGAGTAGGCACTCATAATGACCAAGAGGCCATTCAGTCGCCGAGTGAACTGCTTCGGCCGTGGACTGGCGCGTGGAACAGCTTGTATTCACCGACGCGGTCGCAGACACTAGCGCTCAGCGGCATCGTCAACGAGATGACGAAAGAGCTGCGACGCGTGGTCGCGCAGATTCTCAAGACGATCGTGCTGTCCAACTTCCAAGTGGAGAGCTTCAAGGAGGAGATCTTCGCCTTCACGGACGTGTCGTTCGCCTACGCGTCCCGCGTGCTCTGGAACATCCCGTCGCTCTCCATCCGCGTTCAGAGCGAAGCAGGCGAGACCATCCTGCTCGCGGGACTCCAGCGTTTTCTCCTCGGCGGCGGCGACACGTTCATCTCGGCATACACCGAAGTGTTCAAGGACGAGTCGGCGCCTTTGCAGCGCATGTTGGCAACCTACCTGGGCGGCCACGACATTGCGCTCCATGTGTCGGGACACAACCCAGCCACGGAATGCTTCTCGCTACAGGTGCTGGACCTGGTGGACGTCAAGCTCGACATCCCCGCTAAGATCGACGGGAAGCCGTCGCTGTTACGCCACTACGAGATCCATCCAACACTCAAGCAACTTGACTCCAAAACTCACAAGTGTCTGCTGGAGCTCAAGGTGCTCATCACGGTCAACAACCCACTGCCGATCCGCTTCGACCTCTACGAGATCGAGTTCGACCTGCTGTACAAATCGCCGGCCTCGCCCTTCCCGCCGCACGCCAAGAAGCTCGTGCACATCCTCGACACGACACACATCCAGTGGTCCTCGCACAAGCACCACAACGTGACACTATCGGCCGAGGTGCGTCACTTCGAGGCGTGCGAGCGGATCGTCCAAATGTACTTCCACAACAGCCTCGCGTTCGAGATCCGCCACGGCAGCATCGCCGTCGGCGTTGGCAGCGGAAACCTCAGCATCCCCTTCTCGGTCAGCAACATCCCGATCCATCCAAGCACTTCCTTTCGGAGCAGTGGTGAAGAGTTTGCGAGTGGCGGCTCTGCATTCGACGCCTCGATCGAGTGAGGCATGCGGTGTATACTCTCTGTTGCAGCCAAGCATCTATCTCGCTGTGCACAGATTAGACGCCGCCATGAAGCCGGTCGCTGTTCATCAGCCATGTATTCCGTCTCAACCACTCCCAACAGGAGAGTAGGTTGAGCCCCCCGCGCTGGCCCAAAGCCAGCCCATACCTCTGCCTCACGACGAGGGCTCTCTCTACATGTGGTGCGAGTAGTTGAACTCCTCGCGCGGGGTCGGCTTGTCGATGTACGAGTGCGCCTTGAAGTGCTCGGCCTGGATGAGCTCGGCCAGCATAGGCGCGACAGACAGGCGCTTGAGCTTGTCCGAGTGGAAGCCCTTCCGATCGGCAGGGATCGTGTCCATGACGACGACCTCCGACACGTCCACCTCGTCGATCATCCTCTCAGCGTCGCCATTCAGCAGCGGGTGCGACGCGAAGCAGAACACCTTGCGCGCGCCGCGCTCACGCAGCAGCTTGGTCAGCTTGGCCAGCGTGCCGCTCGTGTCGACGAGGTCGTCGACGATGATGACGTCGGCGCCGTTCACGTCGCCCACGATCTCGGCCTCGGCACTGGCTCCCTTACCTGTGCCGTGGAAGAAGACGGCGAACTTGGCAGGCGCGTCCGGCAGCCACTTGTTGAGTCCGTTCTGGAAGATGCGCGCGCGGCGTAGACACTCCGGGTTCGGCGCCATGACGACCAGTGGGCGGCGCAAGTACACTTGGGTGGCAAAGTACTCGACACCGGCCATGATGGTCTCGAGCGTCTCGACGGGGATGTTCGAGCTGAAAAAGCACGCCTCGTGGCCGTCCACGCGCATCTGCAGGTCGACGGCGATCACGCGGTCGACGCCCATGACCTCGAGCATCTTGGCGATGTCGGCGGCCGGGCTCTGGATGAACTTGGAATTCATGCTCGTTGACATCGGGTTGAACCGCCGGTGGTGCTTGTACGCGTAGTACCTACGACAGCCACGTTAGTCTCTGCATCCACTTGACCGCAGCAGCGAGCAGGCGCCAAGGACTCACGGGAGCACGACGGTCACGCGCTTGGCGCTGGCGCGGCGCATGGTGCTGACCATGAGCAGCAGCTCGATGACGTTGTCGTTGACCGGGTTCGACAGGCTCTGCACGACGTACACGTCCTTGCCGCGCACACTCTCGCCGATCTGCACCTGCACCTCACCGTCGGCGAAGCGGCCGAGCTTGAGCTTGCCCACGCGCGTGCCGAGGCGGCGCGCGATGTCATCCGCGAGCTCGAAGTGCGACGAGCCCGAGAAGATCTTGAGCTCATGGCAGCCGGGGATGAACATGCCCGCGTGCGTGCACGGGTGCTTGTCCGATGGGAAGAACGGCGAGAACGGGTCCACGCGCTTGCGCTCCTGCGGCACGCCAAACTCCAAGTCGCGCAAGTCGCGCTTGCTCTCAGTCGACGCCAGCGAGCGCGTCGCGAAGCCCGCCGTCACGCCGCCCAGAAAGACTGCCGCGGCGCCCGGGCTCAGCCGAGACGCCGCCGCGCGCAGAGAGAACACCATGGCCGGGCGACGGGCGGGGCTCGGACCTCGGGCCTCGGCCGGGCTTCCACTGCGACCAACGCGGGCGGGACTGATGGCGGAGCCCCGTCGCGAGCGGCGAGCCCAACTGGACTTGTATTTCTTGCGACCACGGTAAGCCAGCTCAGCATGCATGCACTCTACTGCACAGAGTGATTGTTGGCTGTGTCATTGGCGCTGAATGCGCGTGAATGCAAATCTGCGACGGCGTGTTGAGCGAGCGATCTATGGACACCGCGCCAATTGCGCCTGTGGTCGGTGCCTACTCCCGCGCCAGCAATGACGCCATCGCCCGCCTACTCGGTCTTCTTGGGCAGGCTCTGCTGCAGCAGCTCGCCCAGGATGTCGTTCAGACCCGTCAGGAGCGTACGGCCGTCGTCCACAAGCCCCGCCGCGACCGTCGCATTTGTGTAGATCTGTGCGTCGACACAAACAATGGTTCCGCCAGTTAATCCCAACTCCGTGCGTGACCGCTACGGCTGTGCAGAGCAGAAACGTACCTGACGAGCAACCTTCTCCGCGAGCGGCTCATTCACGTCGCGCAGGGCGTTCAGGTCGACGATGATCTGGTGCTTCGGGTTCACCTCGACCACGTACTTGTTGAAGCTGTTCATGTCCTGGCCCATGCTGTCGTTCACCATGGCCATCATCCTAGAAGCGAGCGAGAGTTAGCCAAAGCTGACGCCCTCGTGACTTGTGTCCCCGAGACTCTCTCTCTCTCTCTCGAACAGCGACGAACGTACTTGCGGATCGAGGCCGATTCGTGTTCCGAGATGATGGCGGGCGAGTCACTCAGGCGCGACGTGAACTGCACCACCATTCACGAGCCGCATCGGGTTAGAATGCTAGCTGTAGCCAACACAATCTGTTGGGAATCAGAGCGCGCCTGACCTTGACCTCCTTGACCTTGTCCTCCAGCGTCAGCTTGAGCCACGCGCCGAACAGACGCTGCTCCTCCTCAGACAGCTTCTTGCCGGCAGAATCATCATCTTTGATGTCCAACTTGGCATGCTCCGCCGACACAACCTTCCGGCCGTTGAACTCGCCCACGTTGGTCATGACAAAGTCGTCGATCGGGCTGTACACGAACAACACCTCCTTGTTGGTTTTCCTGGCACCGGCAACAGCATCAAAGAGCAGTTAGCACTTTGGCAATCCACAGACAAACAAGAAATCGGCAGGCAACAAACACGCACTTGAAAGCCTCGAAGTATGGCGAGGCCTCAGCAATCGCGCGGGTCGGCGCGCACAGGTAGTAGATCTCGTTTTGGTCGGGCGGGCAGCGCGAGACGTACTCATCCAGCGTAGTTAGCTTGTCGGTCTCCATCTGGCTCGAATCGTAGCGTAGTAACTTGGCGAGCGCATCCTTGTGGTTGAAGTCCGTGCAGATACCCTCCTTGATGAACTGACCGAACTCCTTGAAGAACTTGTCGAACTTCTCGGGGTCCTTGGTCGACTGCTGCTCCAGGAAGCGGATAATGCGACGGGTCAGCACGTCCTTGAGCTTCAGAATCAGCCGGCTGTCCTGCATCTTCTCGCGTGAGAGACTGAGCGGCAAGTCCTCGCTGTCAACCACGCCGCGCACGAAGCGGAGCCAGTCCGGCAGAATATCCGGCGAGTTGCGCTCGATGAGCACCTTGCGCGAGTAGAGGCTCACGCCAGGCTCGAGGCGTGCGTAGCCAAAGCGCTCCGTGTGGGACGATCCGATGAAGAAGAGCGTCTTGAGCTCGATCGGGGCGTCCGACTTGAAGATGAGGCGGTACGCCGGTTCGTCAAACGCGTTCGCGATGAACTTGTAGAACTCAGTGTACTCCTCCTCTGTCACGTCGCTCTCGCTCTTGGTCCACAGCGCCTGCACTGTATTGACTGTCTCGCCGTTGAGCTGGATCGGGAACGACACGAAGTTCGAGTAGCGGCGAATGATCGACTCAACCTTTGCGGCTGTGCCGAACTCCTTGCACGACTCCTTCAGGTGGATCACGATCTTGCTGCCACGAGTCACCTCGTCGGCCTCCGCGATCTCGTACGAACCGCTGCCGTCCGAGCGCCAGACGTAGCCACGGTTGCCCTCGATGGCCGATTGCGAGAACACTTCTACACGGTCGGCGACCATGAACGCCGAGTAGAATCCGACGCCAAAC
Source organism: Phytopythium kandeliae (assembly GCA_023338135.1). Taxonomy (NCBI): domain Eukaryota; phylum Oomycota; class Peronosporomycetes; order Pythiales; family Pythiaceae; genus Phytopythium; species Phytopythium kandeliae. The sequence goes on along the minus strand of JAADYC010000103.1, from coordinate 3,199 downwards.
TTGCCAATGATGCCCGATAGCGCGTCGCCCGACTCGGACGGAGATGTCTCCTTGAGTTGGTCCAAGAATGCCTTGGATCCCGATCGCGCGATCGTGCCAAGGTTCTCAATGAGCTCGTTCTTCGTCATGCCGATGCCCGAGTCGGCGATCGTGAGCGTCTTCTCAGCTTCGTTGGTCGTGATCAAGATCTTGGACTCGATCTCTGGCTCGTAAATTGACGCCCCCGTGGCCTGGATGTGGCGCAGCTTCTCCAGCGCATCCGACGCGTTCGAGATGAGCTCGCGCACGAACACGTCCTTGTCCGTGTAGATCGAGTGGGTTACGATGTCCAGCAGCTGCCGTGTCTCGGCCTGGAATTCGTGCTTGTCAGCTGTGGCTCCACACATAAGGCACACGGCTGGTCAGTGCTCGATGTCACAACGGCGCAGCTTCGCCACGCCGGAACGCACCCTTGGCATCCGCAGTGCTCATCATGCGGATTGCGAGGTGCTGCGCGCTCGGCGCAAAGCGCGCGACCAGAGGCGCGTGCAGCCGCACAACGGACTTGCCGAGCGCCGCGCGCGGAGCGGCGGAGGACTTGGCGGCGGCGCGCGCCGCGCGCTTGACGGCCGTTCGCATCATGGTCAGCAGCGCAGTCCGTCGATCAAGCACCTCGGACGAAATGACGCGCGAATGATCCAGAAGGCGCTCGTGTGTGGCCAACAGATGCACCCTCAATGTGCAACCGTTTCAGCCCTGAAAGAGCAACGCGCTCGCGAGGAGGTTGGAGCAGCACGAAGCGAGAGGATCAAGCGCCGTAAACGCCTGCAGCGCAACCTTACAGGTTGAAGGCGGCTTGAAGAGACCGCCCGCGGCTCAACGAGCCCGCCACGGCCAGCCGGTCGGTCGCCATTGGGGTGTGCGTGAAGTCGGGCGGCCGTCGGTGGCGCCATGGCGCTGATATCTGGGCGGATCCCACAGCCCAGCAGCGCGCAGTGCCCAGCGCAGCCGAGCGCGCGGGCGGTCGATTGCTGGCGATCCGCAGAGCTCCGACGCATAGAAACCTCACAGTGACGCGGTTGCTGTTTCGGAGGTCCCCTCTCCACCCACAAAGCAGGCTAGATATGAACTGTCTTGACATCAGTAAGAGCCTGGTCGCCGCTGAGACAGAATAATCCCACCGTTGCGAATTGAGGGCACTTCTCTGGTCTGTTGCGCGCAGGAGGACGAACGAGGCGGCGGCGGCGCGTCATTGAAGAGCGCAAGCCGGCGGCCGCCGTCAAAGCAGCAGCGCGCAGCGGCGTGGCGTCACTCATTCTCCGAAATCGAAGCAGCCGTCCACGCGCCGCCGCCCCGGACCACCCGCCCGCCCGCATCCCTCCCTGTTCGCGCGATGTGGCGCCGCCTCGCCCAGCCCTCGACCGCCGCCGCCGCGCGCTGGCAGCAGCGCATGTGCATGAGCTCGCGCCGCGGGGCCTCTCCCGAGACGATCTCGGCGCTGCAGACCCTGCTGGGCGACCGCCTGTCGACAGCTGCTTCCGTTTTGGAGGTGCGCACGTTCTGCTTGGGGCGGGATGTTAAACGGAGCGTGCGATCTGACGCACTCTTTGCATCCATGACGCAGCATCACGGCCACGACGAGTCCTACCACGCGCCTGCGTTGCCGGACGCCGTGGCGTTCGTCGAGACGACTGAGGAGGTCTCGGAGGTGCTCAAGATCTGCTCGGCGAACGGCACGCCGGTGATCCCGTTCGGCGCTGGGTCCTCGCTCGAGGGTCACATCTCAGCCAAGGAGGGCGGCGTCTCGCTTGACCTCACGGGCATGAACCAGATCCTCAGCGTACGTTGCGGTTCACAGATACTATAGCAGCGGCCGTTGGCTGACAGACCTCAAATCGGCAGGTTGAGCCGGAGAACATGAGCTGCAAGGTGCAGGCGGGCGTCACGCGTGAGCAGCTGAACGTCGATCTGCGCGCCACGGGCCTCTTCTTCCCGGTGGACCCGGGTGCCAACGCCACGATCGGCGGTATGGTCTCCACGAACGCCTCCGGGACGACCACTGTCCGCTACGGCAACATGAAGACCAACGTCATGAAGCTCACGGCGGTGATGCCCGATGGACGCATCATCAAAACCGGCTCGAAGTACGTTCGCTCAATGTCCGGCTCGGTTAGTATCGCAGCCGGCAGCCTGACTGACTTGTTCTCGCTGCGTCTCACGAAGGACCCGGAAGTCGTCGGCCGGTTACGACCTGACGCGTCTGCTGATCGGATCGGAGGGCACGCTGGGAGTCGTCACGGAGGTGAGAGGCTCACTGTGATCCATCTCTCGCTTGCCGTCCCCTGTTTGCTCACGGATTCATCTGCGCACCTGCTATAGATTGAGCTGCGTCTGTTCGGCATCCCCGAGGCCGAGAAGACCATGATCTGCTCCTTCCCATCCATCCAGGCGGCCGTCGACACGTGCGCGACTGTCATGCAGATGGGCATCCCCGTTGCGCGCATGGAGCTGATGGACGAAAGTACAGTTGAGGCTATCAACCGGTACGCGAAGCTGAACAACAAAGTGCAACCGTCGCTGATCATCGAGCACCATGGCTCGCCCAACGAGATCGAGGAGCAGAGCGCGATTGTGCAGGAGATCGCACGCGACTTCGAGGCGGAGGATATTGCGCTGGCGACAGATCCCGAGGAGCGCAAGAAGCTGTGGCATGGCCGTCACTCGGCTTGGTATGCTACCATTGTAAGTGACTGCCTTCCGTTTGACTGGAGGTTGCGCCACAGAGACCCTCACAGTAGGATATGCGATCGTCGCAGACGCACATGCCCGGGAGCCACGCGCTGTCGACAGATGTGGCTGTGCCGCTGTCCAACTTGACGGACGTGATCGTCGAGACCCAGGCGGATCTGAAGGAGTCGGGCTTGTACGGCAACATCGTTGGGTGAGTGCTGAGCCATGCCAGTCGTGGTTGTTGGTGACTTGGTCGAGAACTGACGTAGATGGTGATGGAACTCCAGACACGTTGGCGACGGGAACTTCCACGTGATGCTTCCGTTCATCACCGAGGACACGGAGCTGGTGGGCAAGGTCAAGGCTTTCTCGGACCGTCTCGTCAAGCGTGCGCTCAGCTACGAGGGTACATGCACCGGCGAGCACGGAATCGGCGACGGCAAGATGGACTACCTTGAGCTCGAGCACGGCGACAGCCTCGATGTGATGC
>JAADYC010000102.1:0-39942 GCA_023338135.1 Phytopythium kandeliae | reverse complement strand
TTCGTGGTTATGCGGCTCATAGTGCGTCGTCTAACTTCCAATTGGATCACCGTTCCGTCCGTTCGTGCGCGTACTGACATACATTGTGTCATTTTGTTCAGTTGTTACAGGAACTTGATGTCACTACACTCGCAATCGAGAAGAAGGGCGAACATGACGATGAACTTCCGTGAATAGTCAGATCAGAAAGTTATCTTGCCGTGCCGAGGCGCACTGATGCGTGCCCGCGCTCTTCGAGGCGTGTATTGCAAGACTTGCGGCATCCCCAGGTCGTCCCGTGCCTTTTTTCATGGCGTCCGTTGTCGGTCGATGTCGTGAAAGAGGCGTGGTGGTAACTACCATATTGCTCCGCTTAAGTTCGCTAATAGGTGCTCGAAGGATCGATGATGCGTGTACATGCGCGCTCTCGGCGCCGGGGCGGCATCTCGGCCGGCGGCAGCTCACTCTCGACCGCTCCCCTTTCTCAGCACACGCACTCGTGCTGTCCGCCATGCGCGCGTGGCTCGCGACTGGGGCGCTCGTGCTGGCAGCGTCGCTGGCGCCGATCAGCGCGCGCATCATGCCGACGCGCATGGATCCTTGGCGCGGGACAGTCAGCTTTCACGACACGCGCGAGGCGCAGCTGCAGGCGCAGGTCGACGGCTACACGCGCACTGGCGCCTTCCCCAAGGTCGCTCGCTCACTCGAGGCCAAGACGCGGGAGGCCAGCGCCTTCCTGGACCGCGAGATGGCCAAGGCTGAGCAGCGCGGTGTTGGCGCCAGCGTCGCCATCGTCTACAAGGATCAGGTGCATCCCTCTCTCTTTCCCTCAGCGCAAGGCTATCTATCATGGCTGCTGTTTCGCGCGGCGAGGGCTGACGCAATGTCACCGCATGCACAGGTCATCCTGAGCAAGGGCTACGGGCTTCGAAAGGTGAGGGATCGGCAATGGCAGCAGCCAGGACGAGGCGCCGGTCACGGCACGCAGACTCATGCAGACGTTGTACTCTGCCACGCAGGGCGACGAAGCCTCCAGCGCTGTCGATAGCTCCTCCATCTTCCAGATCGGCTCCGTTTCCAAGACTTTCGTGGCGATCGGCCTCGCCATCCTGGTCGGTCGCCTCCTCCTCATCGAGTGCTCCTCGTGCCTGTAAGACCCGACGCTGATGGTTTCTTGGCGCGTCTCCCAGGTCGAGGAAGGCAAGCTGGCGTGGACGGACCCGGTCAAGCAGCACTTGCCGTCTTTCGCACTGTTCGACGCGTATGCCGAGAAGTTCGCGACCATCGGCGACTTGTGCGCCATGAACTCGGGGCTGGACGAGCAACCCGATTTGGGCATCCTCTTCGGGCTCTATCCGACAGACGAGGACCTCGTGCGCGCGCTCGCCTTCATGGAGCCGGCGCACTCGCTCCGCGGCGGCCACGAATACTCCAACTCCAACTTCGCCATCCTCGGACAGGTCATTCACGAGGTAACCGGCCAGCCGTGGGACGAGTTCCTCCGGGTTCGCGTCTGGGAGCCGTTGGGCATGACGCGCACGTTCGCGTCTGCCTTCGACGCCCAGAGCGACGACAACGTGGCGTACGGCCACTTCCTCTGCGGCGGGAAGGAGTTCGGGCCCTACAGTCTCGTCGACGACCCCGAGGCGCAGCTTGTGGCCGGCGGACAGGGCAAGAAGATCGCCGCGGGCTCGGTGTTGTCGAGCTCCGACGACCTGGCGACACTGCTGCGGCTCATTCTCAACAAAGGCAGCGTCGACGGCGTCGCGATTCTCAACTCGACGAGTACCGTCGCCGAGATGGTGACGGGCAAGTACCCGGTCAACAAGGAAATGTGCGACGAGTTCGCGCTCGAGGGCCACCAGTTCAATCCGGACGGCGACACGCTTGCGTCCGGCTACGGCTTCGACTACGTCGGCCACGCGCAGTGGGGCCACGCGTACTTCGACAAGAGCGGCGACACGGCTGTCCACGTCACGCGGACGGGCTTCGCGCCGGACGCCGACCTTGGCGTTGTGGTTGTCAGCAACACGCAGACGCCCGAAGGCCACTTGTCGTACCCACTGGATCACATCCGGTCGTACCTCATGGGGATCTTCCTCGACGTGCCCACGGAGATCCTCGACTTCACCTATCGGCAGTGGCGACTGAACGACCAGCTTGAACCCATCATGGACGGCATCCCGTCGTGTGGCCTGCGCTTCTGGGATAACCCGACGTATATCCCTCTCACGGAGGACGAGCAGGTCGAGCTCGAGGGACGGTTCACCGCGCAGTCGTCTCCCGAGTTCTTCACGTCGCTGCAGGTCCGCCGCGATGCGGGAGGAAAGCTCGTGCTCGAGTACGGCGTGCTCTCCGCGCCGCTGGAGCTCGTCTCCCACGTCGACAACACCACGCGCGCGTTCGCGTGGACGTACGCGCCGCTGCCATTGCTATTCTACGTCTCTCGCAACGACCGTGGGGTCTTCGACATGGACTTCGGCGTTATCTTCGAGCAGCAGTAATACTCTGCTGTAGACGTCTGCACGCAGCGCTAGTACTTGAAGTAGCTGCAGTAGTTGCCGCACAGACGACACATCATACTTGGCGCGTTCGTGCTTGCGGTGCCTTCAAGCGCGGTGGCGACACCAGCATCGGGTTCGCACGACAAATAAAACGGGACCTTCCCGCCCGAGAAGTCGATCTCGTTCGCGAGCGCGCCACACCCCATGCACTTCCACGAGTCCATGGACACCATGACGCGGAACGACAAGAAGCACCGGTCCTGCGTGTGGCAAGACTCGCACTGCTGCTTCGACTCGCTGAACGGTACCGGCTTCTGGCAGATGAAACACTTCTGGCGAGGCGGTGGAACTGGAGGCGTCATCGCAGGTAGCTGCTCGGAGGAAGACGGCATCGCTCGCTTCGTCTCTTGGACAAACGCCTCCCAGTTCGACCGGGTCTCATCCGGCGCGAGTCCCGAGTAGATTGTCGTCACGAGTCTCTCCACCGCTGGGTCCAACGGCGCCGGCTGGACGGAAAGGAAGTCCGCCATCACCAAAGCGCTCACTCGATCCGCGTCAGACGCCGCTAGGAACGCTCCCAGTGACGCAGCACCGCTCTTGGCGCTCAGTCTCACCAACTCCGACAGGCAACGCCGAGCCCAGTAGACTTGCAGCTCGCGCCGGATACGCTCGAGAGTCTTAGTATGCTCCGACGCAAACACAGGGATGGGGTCGATGCTAGTGAGCAGTAAGAATGCCGCCTGGAGCAGCACTGGCAAGCCGGTGTCCGCGACGGCCCTGCCACTCCGGTGATCCGCTTCAAGAGCGCTGCATACCGCGAGGTACACCGGCCTCTTGGCGAAGCTGCCCGCGTCTGGTCCGGCTGCAGGCACTACAGCTCCGTTACCATCGCTCCTCGTCGTCGAGATCTTACTCAATAGCGCCGGGAGCACGCCTTCCGACGACTCGTGAAGCGCCAACAGCGCCGCGTTGTCGCGGTAGCAGAACCACACGACGTCCGTGAACGAGCTGGCGGATCCGCGCTCCTCCAGAATCCGGCAGATGTTGGCCACGAACTCTTCCTCGGGACGCCGCATCCACGGCGATGGCAGGAACTCCAGTGAGCTCGACACGCGGCTGTACGATATATCCGCCTGCGATTTGCGATTCGGTCGCGCCGCCGGCGGGATGACATACACGCACGTGACTTGCGCCGAGCTCGGAGAGATCGCGAGACCAAACACCGGGAATTTGCTTGCGTTGTTCGCTCCGTGGCCGTGGGACTCTCCCGCGCCGCTCGAGTCCTTGCCATCGCCGTCATTCGACATCGTTTGGATGCCAGAAGCCTTGTCCCACACCTTGATGACGCCATCGACGCTCGACGACACGATCCACGACCCGAAGTAGTCGATGGCCACACTCGTGATGTTGCCATCGTGCGCTTTCCACTTGCGCGTGAGCTGTGGCCGTTTCTTCTTGACGTTCCACACCGAGATGGTCGATCCGGAGCCGACAATCAAGTCGTTCGTGCCGCTGTTGCTGTACGTCGAGAGGCTGCCGAGGCAGAGCTGGAACACGGGCTGCGCATGCGGTGCCATGACCAAGCGGCCAGGCGGGAGCGCCGGCGGTGGGAATGGCCCAGAAGCGTCCCGGACACTCGCTCCCGTCGACACTGGGACGGCGCAGAGCAGCACATGTCCCTCAGAGGTCCCGAGCGCGAGCTCGAGGCTATTGGTTGGTGCCGCGCGGTTGACGTGCATTTGCTGCCACGAGCTTGTCGTCACCCAGCCGTACTGCTCCGTATCCACCCAAGCGACGGGCTCCGGCGACAGCAACGCGTTGCCTCCGTGCGCCATCGCGCCCGTCTCGAACGCTGGAAGCGGATACGCCCACACCGTGCACGCCTTGCGTCCCGCGAAGGCGATGAGCGACGTGAGCAACCGCGTGTCCTCGGCCATCATGAAGGGTGACCACGCCGTCGTGAGCGTGCTGAGCATCGCGCACTTGTGCGCGTACTCCCTCATGGCGTTCCTGTCTTCTTTGGCCGCCTTTGCTGCGCCAGGCGTACGCTGCCTCTTCTTCGGTTTTGACACGGTAGTAGTGGCGGCGGCGCCATGCTCGCTAGAGTCTTGTGTCGGCGCCGTCATGAAGTTGTGAGCACTGAAGAAGGAGACGAGCTTCTCGGAAAACACGCCGACTTCCTTCCAGCTCATCTCGAAGCTCGACGCAAAGTGTAGACCCACGCGCGAGGACGTGGAGAGCGTGAGCATGGCACACGAAGCGTTCGGCCCCGAGCCGCGCGGACCCCAGGTCGCGCTCAGGAACGCCTTGCCGTCGTTCTTGGACAGCGACAGCTCCTTCGGGTTGTGTTGGTGGCGATTCGCGTCGTTCAGCAGGAAATGCGTGGCACTGCCGGGCGGGAGGCCGCCGTTTGTCGGCTGGTGGTCGCGCGAGAGCGACGTCAGTTGGAAGTAGGCAGGCTGCGACTCTCCAAGGGTATGACGCTCGTACCTCGCGGAAGACCGGGATGGGGACGGGCAGATGCTCGCCCAGGGTCGACTCGGGCTGGAAAATGAAACTCTTGGAGACCGCCGGGCTCTCCTGCAGGTACATCTCGAGCTCGCGGCTGCGGAAAGTCGCGATCATGACGCTCGCGTCCGACACGACGGCTAGCCGCCCGTCCTCCGACCAGGAAACGCACCCGGGCACCAGCGCACTGCCCGGGATACGCTCACGGCCGCTCGGGTCCGTCGCCCACACGCCCGCGCTCTCGTCGCGCCTCGGCAGCGCCTCGGGCGTCTGTGCGTCGCCATTCCTAGCCGCCGCTGGCGCTTCCGCCTGCGTTTCCGCCTGCGCCTCCATCCTGGCTTTTTCGCTCCATTGATTCGCGATAGACACAATTACGCGTTGAATTGAAAATGTCACTCTATAGAGGGAAATTAGTGACCTTGAAGTGAACGACAGCGCGGCGAAGGAAGTTGTGCACCCCGTTGCAGTCGAGCAGAGCTTCAAGCTGAGCTACTTCAACACCGCGCGAGCGCTGTGATAGCACTCTTGACCGAGAGTGTTTCTCTCGCTGCAACCCAAGAGAAGACCGACCCGGCACACACGATGCACAGGGTCTTGAACGCCGCGTGCTCGTCGCGCCTGACCGTGAATTGCAGTGAGGACACGCGAACGTGTTGCTGCTGCTGAATGAGAGGTGGAGTCGCTCGCGGAGCGCCGGAACTATGTTGGCGCCGAGGAAGACGAACCACGGCAAGCACTGCATCAACCATCCACGCGCGCGTTCGACAATGCCAGAACATGGTCTGGAGCGACTATATGGCCAACAACCCTCACTTCCCACCCTTCCGAGTGGTGACCAAGTAGTCCAAAGTGCCGGCAAGAGCCCCCGGGGCTGGGAGGTAGCTCCTTGGGGGAAAAAGCCGCACCGATCGATGACCCGTCCGCGGATACAGCCACTTCCAGAACGCATCACGGAGCGGACGGTCTGCGCACGCACCAAGCGCAAGGTCCAAGCTCTCCTGTGACCGACGTCGACTCGCTGGCAGCGTGCTCCAGTCTCGACACGGCGACTCGGCGTGCCACCACGAACACCACGCGAAAACCAAGTATTTGTTAACGGTTGGTTGCGACGAGCACGCGGCGTTCAAGACCCTGCGCATCGTGTGTGCTGGCTCGCTTCAGGTGCTTTGATCCGTCGGACTTCACTCGGGTTGCAGAGAGAGAGAAACGCTCTCGGTCGAGAGTGCTGACACGGCGCTCGCGCGGTGTTGAAGTAGCCTAGCTTGAAGCTTTGCTAGTCTGTAACGGTTAAAGTGCCAAACGTAAAGCGGCAGACGTCTGCGGGGCGGGCGGGCGGTGGCGGAGCTGCAGCCGCCGGCGCGTCGACTGGCGAGCCCAGCCGCGCCTGTAGCATGCGGGTCAACTCGGGAACGACCACTGGATCGCAACGCATCTCGCGAGCGAGCTGGATCACGCGCTGCAGCGCCTGTACGTCGTCCACGGATGACTGCCCCACTGATGGTGGCAGATGCGGCTCGGTCCACGGCAGGAGCTCCGTATCCGACAGCATCGCGCTGGCCACTGCGGCAGTCGCAGTGGCTGGTGGAAGTGGCGCATCTCCCACGAGCGTCCCCGGATTGTTGCTAGAAGGAAGGGCTGATGCGTGAGCTCGTGCCGGTGGATGGATGTTCTCGCTCTCTGCTAGACGCTGCGCTGCTTCCTCGACCGCAGCGGGATCGGCGCTCGCACCAGTCCCGTGCGTTGTGTGCAGCCCGGAATCGGCAAAGTCCTCGTCTGTGAGCTCTCCTTCCTCGATGTTCTCTGCTCGAGGGAAGATATACTCGTCCAGTCGCATCGGCTCACGTAGCTTGAGCCGCTTCAACAGCGTCTGGATCTGCGCGTCCATTTTCTCTTCCGTTCGTGGCGCTGCCTCCATCGCTTCCAGCTCTGTAAGGTCCAAAGGGTCGGTGAGGATACCCGCTTGCGCAAATCCCAGACTAATGCTGCCCCGAGACACGTGGTGCCAACTGGCGACGACCCAGTCAATGACCTTGGGAATACTGACGGCATAGACATCTGGGTGACCCTCGTCGCGCTGATCCAGCACGTGGTTCAGGTATGCGTGGCGATAGCATCGCTTCATCGAGCCGACGATTCGAGCGTCGAGCGGAGCCACCAGCAGCGCGCGCACCACCGCTGGGATGAACTGCAACTTCACGTTCGTCAAGCTGATCTTCTGCATCGCGACTGCAGCTATCGAGTCGACCAGCACGACGATTTGTCGGTCGGCGACGCGCATCTTCCAGTCCAGTGCCAGCAGCCAGTCACGGATCAGTAGTGGCGCAAGCCACGCGCGGCGGTTCCAGGCGTACTGCATCGCTTGCGCCGTCGCCGGCGAGATCTGGGCCGCGTCCAGCGACTCTTGGCCAACGAGCAGCGGGTTGATCCGGTCGCTCCCGTCGCTGTTGACGCACAGCAGCAACGAGAGCCGCTTGTGTCTCCTCTCGTCCGACACCGCGTGCTTCTCCGGACACACGTCGCAGAGTAGGCGCGCTTCGTGCAGCCAGTACACGTTGGCAGGTGCGACGCCGTCGAGCACAGCCTGCAGATCGCTCTTCGTGGCGATCTCAACGTGAGAGTTCGCGTCGCTTCCCGATGAGCCCACGGCGTCCCCGGACGATTTCGGCCTGCGTGACGAGCGCGAGAAGCCGTGGCGATTCATGAATGAGTGCATCCATCCATTGGAGAACTGTGGCGGGTCCCTGGCCGCCGTAGACGGCAGGCGGTCGGCCATGAGGCCGAAGAACACGCGCGCTTTGGAGCGGATGAGCTCACCCGACAGCTTGAACTGGCGCGCCTGGCAGTACAGGAACCAGTTCGCCAGTGCCATGTCTACTTCCGGGTGCTTCACCGTGCGTGTCTTCTTGTTCGCGAGCTCCTCGCCAGCCATGAGTTCGAACTGCTGCCGCTTCTTGAGCATGAAGGAAATTGTGGCCTGCGACGGCACGTGGTCGAGCTGGAACTGGCCTTTGGCCCACTGCGCCAGCTGCGCCTGCGTCTCCTTCGGGTGCTGCCGCGCATACAGGCAGATCAGCCGCTTCTGCTCATGCGTCAGGTTGGCGCTGCGCGGCCGACTCGGGGCGGCGCAACCTTGTGCCGGCGCTGCCAGCGGCGGCGCCATCGTGCGCGCTTTCAAACCCGATATTTGGGTGGCAATTCCCCCTTTACGTTGATACTCGAATACAGGCATGCATTCGATGCAGGAGTGGCGGTTGATTACCAGACTGATTGATGGTGTTGGTACCGTAAGTAATCAGGTCAGAGCAGCCATTTGTGACTTCAACGCAGTCTGCTACGGGCGACAGCAATGCCGTCTTCATGGAGCAACACTCGCGCGCCGCATGTCCGACTGGGCTGCGTGGTATCAAGCGAGTCAGCTCAGCCGCCTGCCAAGGAAGTGCCAACGGCCGATCGATCGGTGGATTAACCCCGACGCGGTGGGTTGTTCCCGAGCAGCCGTTATGGCCACAGACGCGGTGCAGCAGGCAGCACGAGGCAAATGGAGACCCTTCCCGTGCTGTTGTCGTCATCTCATTCCTGTCCAGGCGCAGGTGACCAGCGTTCCTGGCGATTGGGAGAGCGCAATATGGCCGGCTCCTGGTCGAGAAGTGGCCAGTCCGACGGCGCGCCGTGTCTTTGCTGAGCCATGCCTGCTTTCCGTCAGGAAGGTGAGCGATCACTTCAAGAGCTGAGCGCACAGGCGCTTGAGAAGTCCAGTAAACGCGCGCCAGCAGACCAACGCGCGCACGTCTTGCTGACGGCGGAGCCTGATCGGTCGGTCAGTCGGCCGGCCGGCCGGCTGGCAGTTTGAGGCCCGCCCCGCGAGTCCTGCGCGCGGCTTGCCATCGGGAGCGGCGCTCGCTGCTCTGCGGGCTTCGCCGCTCGCAGTCGGTCGCTCTGCCCGCCGTGGACCTGTGAGGAGCGTGAGTGAGTCGCCAGCCAGCCAGCCATTTCCGCGGATGAGATCTTTGGCGCTCCTCTTCTTGAAATGCGCAACGCGCCGTTCGATATTTTCCCGCTTCAGTAGTAGTCCGTGCGTCCCAAATCTCGGGCCGGTCTGAAAAGCCAGCTGGTTGTATTCGAAGCGCATTCATAATTGTGTGCTGCGCGGAGGCGGTGGCCGACATGTGCGACGCGATCATGTCTACCGTAAAGTATCCGATGCGGCAGCCGGGCGGTCGACGGCGCGATCGGTCGATCGATCGATCGATGGAACCGATCGGATCGCTCATTTGCTCACGAGGATCGCGGGTCGGCGTGCCGCCCACGGACGGACGGACGGACGGACGGAGACGGCTTATGCGCCAACAACCGACGCCACGCCACGCGACGCCGGCCGTCGGAAGCGGAAAGCAGTCGAGTCCGGCCGACTGTGGAGCGCTTCGTGCCCCCTCCTCGGGCGGACGGTGGAGGCCGTTGCCGGTGGTTGATCACTTGGACGCTGCTGGCAGCAAGCAGACAGTCAGCCGAGGCAGCAGCCCAGGTTGAAGCGGCCCTTTCCGCTCTGTCGACAGCGTCCATCGAAAGCTCGCGGGCAGACGCTTCTTTGCCCGCGAAGGGGTGGCGAGGACGGTACGCTCGCCCAGTGGAGCCAGCGCGGTCGGTCGGACTGGCCCGACCGCCAAAGCAGCGCCAAAACTCGCTGATTTCTTGCACGGACGCGCGCTGATTGGCCTGCTCCATTTAAAAGGGAGATGGGTCACTCGGTACCTACGGTTTCGCGAGTTTTATTTGAAGGAGGAGCCCTTTACAGGCGAGTCATCTCGGCAAAGAACCACAGCACGATCCCCTCTCTCTCTCTCGCCTGGATACCAAGCAGCTGTACAAATTCCAAGCCTGGAGGCGATCGCGCCAGATGGCTTCTGTTATCCTTCGATCTTGCGAAAATCGCGGACCAAATCTTCGCTTGGTTCGCCTCTCCGCGCCGAACAGAACACAACATGGCCCTCAAATCATGACTTTTACCTATTCTAGCGCTGTGATTGGGCCGCAGAAACTAGACAACGGCAAATTGAGAAATAGGATTCCCGCACAGCTTTCCTTCCACATTGCTCGATTATCCTTCTATATTTATGTGACGAGCCAATCACCTCCTACCGTCCCGAGTTGAATAATCACAGCCCGATCTTCGAGTCAACCCAACCCAACGCCCGCCCGGCTGGCCGTCTCGAGCGAGCTCCCGTCGACCTCGCGCTCGCGAAGATGCTGTCGTGCTGGTGGTGATGGCCATTTGCGAATTGGCTGCGTGGGTCGCAGCGCGAGTGAGTGAGCGAGCGAGCGAGCGCTTGAGGCTGCTCCTGGAGACCCGCCGCCGCCGCCGCCACCGCCGCCTCGATCCTCGATCCTCGGTCTCTCCCGACTCTCGCCGCCAGTTCGCCACCGCCCCGCCCATTCGCCCCCATGTTTGGCCACCGACGCAAGGCCGCCGAGGCGACGGGCGCCTCGCCGTGCTCGACCGCCGACACGTCGGAGCACGACAAGCACTGGGGCTTCCTGAGCGAGGCGGACTTTCCCTGGCGGCGTGCCAAGCGAGACATGTCCCCATCCGCGCCTGAGCTGGACGCCGACGAGCTGGAGCTGTCCCCGCACTGCGCCGCTAGCGGCTGGACGGACGAGGCCGTGGACTTCGAGGCGCTCGCGTACATGGCCGCAACGGAATACGACGCGTCGAGCTTCGGGCTGAGCCGCCGCACGTCCCGGCAGATGGCGGTCTCGGGCCTGCCGCTCGTGTGCAGCAACTGCGGCGTATCCTTCTTCTCGCTGCAGATCCCGGACGATCAGGTCGACTGCTACTGCTCGGGCGAGTGCAAGTGGAGCGTCATCATGTACCGCGAGATGGACCGGCGGCTGTGCGCACTGCGGCTGCAAGCGCGCTCGTCGGGCAGCACGGTCGACAGTTCATACGCGTCGCCGGGTTCGTTCTCCTCGGTCGGCCGCGGTCGCGGCAGCACCTGCTTCCAGCCGGTCGACGACATCATTTCCTGTCGCTGAGTGCGCGCGCACGGGGACGAGAGCCTCGCGGGCTCCCCAGCCTTTGCGCGCCGCGCTAAGGGGATCGATCCAGCCGTCTCGAGCCAGCCGAGAGTGAGAGAGAGCGAGAGTGCGCGACGCTCGAGCCGCCGAGCGCCTTGAGCTCCGTATTTATAGGGTATGAGCGCGGCCGCAGCCGAGCGTGCGGTCGCGGGGTGTCTATCTATTGTGTTCCGCTATCAGGCGTTGCATAGTCATTCGACTCGGTGCTAGATACACGTGCAGCCTCGGCTGGTATACCGCTGCGTGCCGGAGTGCTAATCGGTAGACACGAGGACGGGCAGGCGCGCTCGTGCCGCCCGACGAATGTGCCAGCATGGATCGGTCGCTGGCGGAGAAGCGCGGCTCACGCGCGCGTCACTTCTCCGCCGACCGCTTGGTCCCAAGCTGTCAGCGTCTTGCATGGAACAACAACACGCAACAGTGGCGGCGACGCCTTCGTGCGTTCGTCATGCGCCACTTGGCAGCACACACGGCACTCGCCTCGTCATCGATCCACACGCGGCGAAAGGTCTCTGGATGCGCAAACGGTCTCCACCAGCCATTCATCCGACCGACCGAGTAACGGACCGACCGAGCAACGAATTGCTCAGCCGACCAATCTCTCTCTCTCTCTTTCTCCAGACGTCAGGCGGCTAGCATAGCCAACAGTGCCATTTCGATGCGACGGGCTCCGTTGAGCTCGCCGGGACTCCCGACCGAGCGACGCTGTCCACGGCCTCCCTCTTCTTATGCTGTCCGCTTGTCGGGTCAGCAGCGTCTACGACGGGCGGAGCGACGTGCCTACTCATCGTCGTCGTCGTCGTCATCCGCCATCTCGTCCTGCTCAATCGACTGGATCGCCCACTCGTTGGCCTCGTCGCGCAGCGCGTCCGGCACGAGGTGGTGCTGCCACTTGGTCTCCTCCGAGATCCAGCTCAGCTCAAGCTCGAACGGGTGTCGCACCTCGTCGTGCAGCGTGTGCAGGCTGGCAACAGCGGCACATTAGCGTCCGTCAGTCCGATCGAGGTCAGCAACACGGCACCGCGCCTCGCAGACAGAGAGGGGGGTATAGAGAGAGCACTCACATCTTGGCAACGTATTTCATGGCCTCACGGCACGGCAGGTCGAACAACTTGTACTTCTCGATCTCCGTCTTGGCCGCCTGCTGACCCTTGCCGATGGCGCACCCGCGGTAGCTCTACATGGCAAGCGACATGAACGCAGGGAATGAAGGCATACAGTCAGTCAGTCAATAACTCCTCGATGCGCTGGGTATACGCCCAACCGATCGATGCCCGACGTACGTAAGTCACTCCCGACGGCTCGACCAGGTACAGACTGGGCTTCTTCTCGTCCGCGTCATAGCCAGCGAGCATGACCGCGGTCCCAAACGGGCGGATCGAGCCGTAGAGCGTGTAGTAGTGCACGAATTGGCCCATGCGGTCAGCGAGCACGTGCGGCGGAATTGAGCCGCCGTAGTTCTTCTTGTAGCTCAGCGCCTCCTCTCGCGCGCGGTTCACCAACTGGCGTCCATCGGCCACCAGGCCGGCCATCGACTGCGCCGCGCCACAGACAAGCCCTGCGTTAGCTGCCGCCGCGCCACGGGAGCCACACACAAACGTACCAGGCCGACGTGGCGGTCGATCGCGTAGATGCGGCGGTGGGTGCCCGGCACGAGCATCTTCGAGAGCAGCGTCTTCTCGACGGCCATGATGACGCCGTCCGCGCACTTGATGCCGATCGTGGTCCTTTAGCGCGCGCGTACGCGTCAGTCATGCGGAGACAGCGCGGCTCTTGGGCGAATTGGCAGGCATTCTTTACCCGCTGTTCTCCACCGCCTTCTGCGCGTACTCGACCTGGAAGATGCGGCCCTCCGGCGAGAACGTGCCCGCCGAGTAGTCGTACTGCAGTCGACGGCTCGAGTCAGACACCGCTCGACAACGCTACTGCCTTGCCGAGTGTAGACGCCGTACCCCTGCGCCAGTGCTGCTCATGACTCCTCAATCTGCAGTAGCAGCAGCAGCAGCAGCAGCAGCAGCAGTAGCAGCAGCAACGGAGACACGCAAGTGATGAGCGTCGAGTCAACCAGACACGCAGTCGGAACGCGGCGGCGAAGCGACAGAGCGGGGTGGAGGCCGCATCGCAGCCACGTCCAGCCGCATCGAGCACGCGCGTTACCTCCTCGGACCGCCGCTGCCGATCCGCTTCTTCTCTTCCTTGGGCCGATCCAACACACTCGGCAGGATCTCGCTCCCCCTCCTTTGGTTCTGGAATGTTTGAGATCGCAGACACTCCTGTATGTCCCAGATTAGGAGTATCGTCGACCCAAAATGGTGATGCCCGAGTATTGGTCAATACATAGTAATCCAAGAACGTAGGCCGCACTTGATCCGACTGATACAACATTTTCTAAACTCAATGTGACGATGATGATCCCAGTGACTCGAAATGCTGTCAGCACACGCACTCCTGACTATCCCAAATTTGGAAACCTGTCGACCCAAATGGATCCTTCCCAGAAAATCGAGAGATCAGTATTCCTCCCAAATCGACGCTAATGTTGCGGCTCGACCTTCGCCAAGTTGCTGCAGCAATGCTGCGACCCAGTCGAGGCGCTCAGAAGCGGAAGGCGGCCGCGAAGATCTGCTGGAACGTGCGCGGGAGCTCGGCCGTGTCGAGGCAGACGTGGGCCCTGCCGGGCGGCAGCTGTCGCCGGATGCGCTCGGCCTCGTCCGCCAGCGACGCGATGAAGATGGCGTGCGCCTTGACGCGCGGGTCGGCGGCCAGCAGCTCGCCGATGCGCGCGGGCCGGATGCCGTACCGGTCCAGGTTGGCGTCGCTCACGACGAGCACGTAGTAGTCGTCCGCGTCCTGCTCGACCACGCTCTGGACCGCGCGCGCGACCGCCTCGACCGTGTGGTCCCCGCTCGCGCAGTACTGCGTGTGCGCCGCCATGCGCTGCAGCACCTTGAGCCGCGCCTTGCGGTCGGCCGGCGGCGCGCCGAAGTCCACGAACGGGATGGCCGGCGCGTCGCCACTGTGGCCCACGACCGCGTACTCGAGCGCCGCGTCGAAGCCCGCGAAGCTCTCCATGACCATGAGCGCCGTCTCGAGCATGCGCTCGAGCCGCGCGTCCTGCCCGTTGAAGCGGTACATGCTGCCGCTCACGTCCATGACGAAGAGCATCCGTTTGGGCACGCGGCTCTGCGCGCGGCCGGCGAACGGCGACTCGCTCTGCCCGCGCCGCTTGAACACGAGCCGCTCGCCCGCCACTCCGTCCACGAGCTTGGCGTCGTCGAGCTCGCCGCTCGACTGGTGCTTGAGCCAGCGGCGCTCGCGCTCCACCGCCTCGAGGTTGCCCAGGATCGCGCGCAGCTGCGAGACCTCAGGCGCCACGCGCGCGGCGTACCGCTCGTACGTCGCCCACTCGCGGTCGCTCATGTCGATCTCCTCAAGCCGCGCCGCCAGCGCCTGCGCCGCCATGGCGCGCGCCTTGGCGCGGGTCGCCGCCGACACCTCGTCCTTCTTGGCCTGCGACACCTGGTGCACGGGGTGGCCTTTGTCCAGTCGGTACGGCCCTCCGCGGCCGCCCAGTCCGGCCGTGTCCGAGCCGCCCGAGCCGCCGGCCCACGTGTTGCCGCCCACGTGCGGCTCGTTCTTCGGGTCCTCTTTCCCATACTTGGGCGAGGCGAGCCCCGTGCGAGGCGTCGACGTCAGCGCCTGACCATTCAGCTTGAGCTCCAGCGCGCCGGGTCTGGCGAGGGCTCCGTCGGGATCCGAGAAGCCCACGAGTTGCTTCCACAGCGCGAGCTCGTGGTCCAGCTCGGCCTGCTCGAACTGCCACAGCCGCGCGCGACCTTCTTCGTCAAGAGTGAGCGTGTGCTGCCCGGTCCGCTGGAGCTGCGCGACGCCGATCACCAACGGCGGAGGCACCGCCGGCGGCTCGGACGCTGGAGCGGTCGGGGCGGCCATCACGACCGTCCTTGACAGCTGGTCGCGCGGCGAAGTCACCTCGAGGTCCACAATCGAGCGGTCCGACGACACGCGGACGTTGGTAACCAGCGCGTCGCTGCTCCACGCGCGCAGGATCCCGTCGCGAGCGTCGGCTGGGCCTCGAAGCGCGCTCTTGACGTGGCCGTCCGAGCTCGACACCTCGTGCAGGAACGCATCGCCGGCGACCGCAAACGAGCGGCCGGCAAAGACCGACGCGCGGGTGTCGGCGCTCGATCGGGCGACTGCTCCCTCCTTCAGCACGAACTCGAGCTCGCCTACTCGCTCGAGAGAGTACACCAGCGACTCGTCAGTCGTGCGCAGCAGCCACTCGCCGCTCCCAAGGCATTGGACATCCGTCAACGGCGCCAGCGCCGCCGCCGGCTGCGCCTCGCCAAAGACGGCCGCGCCGCCCAAGTCCATCGAGAAGAACCGGTTCGCCTGGAGATCGACGAGCTGCACGATGCTACCGCCCAGTTGGAACCGCACGAGCGAACCCTCGTCGCTCGACACCACCACTCGCCACGATGACGGCGCTGCACCGCCTCCGCTGAACCACTTGGTGAATGGATGCGCCTTGGCCGATCCGCCTGTTTGCTGGTGTATCTGCCCGTCGAGCGCACCGTCGGGGAGAGAGAAGCAACTTGCACGTCCGTCAGCGCTCTGCTCCGGGTTGACGAAGATCGTCAGCCCTGCATGCCGTGGAGACACGCCAAAGGGTCCATTAGTCTCAAGCCATCCAACGCGAGATGGAGCAGCGACTTGCCGGTGGACGGGATGAAGACGCCGAGTTCTCGCTGGCGAGCGAGGCTGACCAGCACCGGATCTGCTTCCCAGCGCATGTATTGGCTCTCGAGCTCCAGCACCTGGTGCGTCCTGCAGTCCCGCGCCATTGCCACACCCAACGGTGAGCGTCTACCAGCAGTGCGCCATCTCCTACCGCTGCTCGCTGCTTAGGTGGTAGATTCCGATACCTGTCGTCTCCGCTTTCGACGCCGGAGAAGTGGTGCAAGCTCATGGGACTTCGCGTCAGCACTGCGTTGGCGCAGAGAGTCAAAGTGAGTTCGTTATCGCCGCCTACGTCAGTCAACGCGAAGCGACAAGCTACGAGTCGCCTCACCGTGCACCGAATCATCTGGGAACACGGCAAGCGCATGCGCTTTCTGCTCCCGACTCGCCGTCAGAGGCACGCGGAACGACGCGAGTTCCTCGGAGAAGAGCTGCAGGCGATGCTGCTGCACGGTAAAGCTGCGTTTGGTAGGCGGGTCCAGCCAGATCTGCCGTCGCTTGAGCTCGGCCTTGAACAGGTGCGGCTGCTGCTTCCTCCCCTTCTTCCGCCCGTCGAACGAAAGCCGAATGGATCGGTCGGCGTTCCACCGCCACTGCTCCGTGTCGACTGGGGGCGGCAGCGCCTTTGGTGCCGCCAGCGTGACGGAAGCACGCAAATCCTCTCCTGAAGCTGACAGGGGAATGCCGTGGCTGGAGACGTCCATGATGCAAACGGTGGGTACACAGAGCGCAATCGAGAGCACAGAGTGAGTCTCGGATTGGATTGGATTGACCAGCGAGCCGGACGCGGTCTAAGGCGACTGGTGTCGTTGCGACAGACATCTAAGTCAATCCATTTCTACGCGGGGGGTGAGGGAGCATAGGGACACATGGCATGCGCACGGCTCCCGTCAACACCTCTGTCTCCTCCCGCGTGAACCAGAGCGCTATCACGGACGGGATACAGACAGCTCGTACCTCAAGAACACGTCCGAGAGTTGCTGCCGAATGTTGGCGTCGTACGCGTCGAACGCCAGAACGTTTTCCTACGCGCCGTCACCAGGCGACCAGCCACATTGACGCTGAGTGGCCACCGCGATGATCAGCCAGACGGACAGTCCACGTACCAGCACAGAGGTGATGCCATCGCCTGGGAACTTGTCCAAGTGCTTGGCGACCGCCACGGCCTCGCGCGTCGAGTACGGGTACGAGATGACGCCTTGTTCCACCAGCTCGCGCAGCTCGGCGAAAGCGCGGCACAGGCGGCGGAGGATCTCCGTCGACACTGTCGGCGCGTACGCTCGCAAGAGCTCGAGTTCCGACTCCTCGTCCGGGTTGTCGATGGCGCTGGCGCGAGTCACACACACACACATGCATTCGTCAGTGGCGCTCGCTTGGTTGGCAGGTTCGAACCTGTCGACGAGCGTACTGGCTGGCGAAAATGTCGCCGATCTCGCGGAAAAAATTGTTCCCGAGGAACGGGAAGCCTGGACGGTTCGCTAGCACCCACATCTGAAAGTTGGGGTGCAGCGGGATCACTTGATCCTTCTCATAGTCTTCCAGCGCGACCTTCGTCGGGTCCACCAAACGCTTGCCATTGCCCTGGCACCACGCACTCCACGAGTTAGTACGGTCGCAATGGAAGAATAGGTACAGCTGAGCCTCCCGTCACTCGTACTAGCAGCATCTCGCCGTCCTCGATCAAGCCTTTGAGGACGCAGACCACCTCCAGCGGTGCTTTGTCCGCCTCGTCCACAACCAGCGTCCGACCTGTCTTGGCCGCGCGGACGAGCGGCGAGTCCTCCCACATGATCTTGCCGTCGACGAGTGTCGGGACCAGCGTCAGCGTCTGCACTGTGGTCTGTTGTCGCATCATACGGTTAATCGATGCTCGAGCGCGTGCGCGCGAGAGAGAGAGCTGGTTCGGCACATACGTCGCGGTGCAGTTGGATGTACTCGCGCTCCTGCTGTAGCAGCTGAAGCAGGCGGTCCACGACCTTGTTCTTGCCGACGCCTTGGTTCCCGATGAGCAGCAGGTGCTTCTGGCCCGACGCGATGTCCTGCAGCATGTCCTTCATGGTCGACGTGTGCTTGGGGATGTCGAAGAAGTGTGGCTGAGGCACGAGCTCCGGGTTCGACGCCTCCTGCAGTGGGTACGAGATGTCGCCAATGAAGAGGCGGCCGTCTTCCTGCCGGATCTCTTCGGCTGCGACTGCCTCGTTCGTCGCCGCTGCGCTTGGTTTGCATTCGGCAGGAACGCCACTCTCGTCCAGGAGCGAGTCAACCAAGCGCGCACACGAGGACGCCAAGAACTGCGTGAGCAGAGTGTCGTGTAGCACCAAGCGCAGGTCTCGGAGCGACTGGCTTGGGAACGCATTCAGGCGACGGCAGATACGGAGCAACTGGCGGAGCGACAGCGTCAGCGACAGGTAATCCGGCTCGTTTCCTCGCTCCTTTGCGGCTCGGAGCCTGTCAGCAAACGATAGCAACGCTCTACAGAGAGAGAGCGAGAGAGAGAGAGAGAGAGAGAGAGACATCATGGAACGAGCGTGCCCGTCAGCCAGCTCAGTTCGCTACAGTGTCAGAGACAGAGATGCACTCACCGAGAGGTCTCGGCGGGAAGACTCGGGTATAAGTGGTCGACGATTTCCTCGCACTCGGATCGACTGAGCTCGGGAAGGTGATGGAAGCTGAACATGGCCATGCTCTCCGAGTTGAGCCAGGCAGACGTCGGCTCTTTGCCTGGCACGGCGGTGGACGACTGGAGTGTGTGCGGGTCCGCCTCGGCGATCGCAATGATCCGGAACGACGGGTGGATGGGGGAGACGCGAGGCGTCGATAGCGTCGACGAGCCCTCCACGACCTCGGCGCCGGCGTCCGCTAGCCCAGCCACTGCGTCGTACTTTGCTTGCGACAGCAGCTTGGAGCCATCGGCCAGATCGACCTCGCGGTCTTGGATGAGCCGTTGGAGGACGCCGAGGCTGTCGCTCCCGAGGCGGTGCACGCCGTCCAAAATGGCAACGTGGCCCCAGCGAGCCGCGTGGATCAGCGGGCTGTCCTCCCACCGCGTGTTCCCATGCGAGTCCGTCGCGCGGCGCTGCAGTAGGTCGCGCGCCGTCATGTCCTTGAACAGACTGAACAGCTCCGTCGGGTACCCGAGTCGATGCGCAAACAAGCGCGCGAGATCCGACTTGCCGCTGCCCTTAGCGCCGAGGATGCACAGGTCGCTTCCGGTCGCGTGGTCCTGCATCATTTCCGACAGGATAGACCGGAGCTTTGCGGTTTCGTAATAGCCACGCATCGGACCATCGCGCGGCGTGGACGAGCCACAGGCGACCGGAACCTCCTTCACCGCGTCGCTGCTGCCGCTTGACGGTGTCGCGTGGAACCTCACGGTTGCGACTGCGTCACTCGCCGCACGTTTCGATACGCCTTCGATCGTGTACTGCACCTCCGAGCTCGCCTGATCGGTCGCAAAGTTGGCCAGCACACGATCCAGCGCACTGCAGCTGGATGCCGCCTTGATCCCGAGCACCTCAGGGGTGACGGGGAACGCACGCCGGACCGTACGCGCAATACTCGCGTTCGGGAACTGGTCCAGCAGCCGCGCGCAATGCGCCATCGACAAGTAGTCGAAGTGTGGCATGCGCTGCTGCTGGCCCGGCGGCCCCGCGACTTGCGTCGTCGCCTCGATCACGTTTACAGCTTCTCGGATACCAACGAGGCGCTCCAGCACCGGGATAGGAACCGATGGAGACATGGCCACGAGTGCCTCGAGCTGCGTCCCGGGAGACGGCGGACGGACGTTGCGCGCCTGGAAGCGAGAGCGCAGAGGCGGGTCGAGCGTCCGGCCAGGGTACGGAGGGACAGGGAGACCGAGTGCAATCACTCGGAAGTCCGGGTGCACGCGCACGAGCTTCTGCGCGTCCAGGTCTCGGCGGGAGTACCCGGCGTCCAGCAGCGCGTCGTAACTGCATCACGAAGTTCGCACGGCCTCGTTAGCGCTCAGCACGGCATTCCCGAGCTGCGGCTGCCGTGTGCGGCGACGAGATTGGCGATACCTCTCGGCTTTCATAAGGAATCGACCGTCGTCCAGCGACATCTCGCGATTCTCCAGCAGGTTGTTGAGTGTAGGCAGCACGTTCCGCTCCGCTTTCTCCAAACCTGCCGAGCGGCTCATGCACGTCAATCCATAGAGCTACTCGATCTCAGTCGCGATTGCTAGTTGTTGCCGACGCACCGTCGACTACCAGCACGCGACCATTGATGGCAGCGCGGACAGGCGCTTGGTCCGTGAAGATGGCCGCGCCGTCGACGATCTCGCGTCGCTAGAGCGAGGGAAGATAGCCACCGGTCCGTGTTAGCTCGCTTTCCCGACAGTGGGGTCACAAGAGTGCGGGTCGTCCATCTCGAACCTGCTTCAAGTCCGACTCGGTCGTGTCGGGGGAGATGGCGACGTACTCGACTTCCTTGTTGAGCAGCTCGCAGAAGCGCATCGACAGCAAGCGCCGCGATGCACCCGGCGGGCTGCATGCGGATCCGGAGGAGGCCACGTGAGTTGAACCAGGAGCGTGCGGAGGCAACACCCGAGCTGTGCGAAGGCACGCACCCGATGAGGAACATGTCTTGCCCGAGCAGGTCCTTCTGCAGCATCCACCGAAGGTGTCCTAGCAGCTCCTGGCAGCATCGACTATTGGTATCGTCGCTCGGTGCAGCGCCTCGAGCACAGAGGAGGCCAATGCACCTGTGACATCCCTTGTGCGCCGAAAACCGGCGGCAAGTATCCGCGCGGAACGAGCGCGAGCGCCTGCGATCGTCCATTCCGCAGCGCGCGCAGCACAGTCAAGACCCGCGGCAGCACCGCAGTCATCCTCAGCCTCTGTCAGTACCTTGGCATTCTTCACAGGCGCCACCACGCCGCCGATCTCCACCGTCCGCCGCTCCTGCATCACCACACGCAGAGCTTCTCGTCACCTTCCTGTCGCGTGCAGGCAGCGGCTGGACACCCAACCTTCGAGCCCGACGCTGCGTCTCCGCCAGCGGCAGCACTGCCCATCCAGCGAGCGCGCAGCGCACTCGACCGCGCGGCCAGTGCGCGCGCACGAGACGTCCTCCCGCCCGCCTGACGCAGCATCTTGGGCTCTTGGATCCGCTTGACCCTTGTTTGACCCAACGAGAAGCTGACGTTGAGTAATCGGCTCTCTAGCTATGAATGCGTTTGAAGAGAGCGTAACAGCTGGAATGGAGAGCACGAGCAGTTGAAGAGCAAGGGTATCGTTGAACTTGGAGCTTCAACATGCCACCAATGGCGAGTCATACTCGTCGATCTGACTGCTCGAGCGGACAGACGGAGGACGAGGAGAAAGCAAAGCAAGCTGGCCCAAATGCTCGTTGTGCATGGGCGTACGACGCAGGAGGGGACGGTGGCGACCTACTGACGGACAGCAGCGAGGCGCCACTGCTTGGGCGGAGCGACGCGAGGCGACGCGAGGCGAGGCGCCGGCGGGTATTCACACATGCAGCTCCGCCTTGATCAGCTCCACGAGCTTGTCCAGGTCGGCGAGGCCCTTCTTGACCTCGAACGTCCGAAGGCATCCTGCATGTCAGAGACCAGAAACAGCAGGTGACGCCGCCGTGAGTCCGTTGCCAGGTGAGTGCGCTTCGCCGCAGCGCGGTGCGCACCAACGTCGGTGTAGAACTCGATCAAAGGCGCGGTCTCATCGTTGTAGACCTCCAGGCTGCGCGCATGACACGGTTGCCGCGTTAGTCGAGACCCACACCCACACACGCGCACATGACAGCACCAGCCAGTCGTGCTCGACGCAGAACGCACCGCTGCTTGACGACCTCGGGCGTGTCGTCGTGGCGCTGGACGAGCGATGGCGTCCCGCAAGAGTCGCAGATGCCCTCCACCTTGGGGAGCAGCGGCGGCATGTAGTACTCGCCAGAGTTGATGAACGCGACGTTGTAGCCCGAGCCGCACTTGGTACACACGCTGCCGGCGCAGTAAGCGTTCAGAACGGCGTGAACGACCGTCGTTTGCGCTGTGTCGGCGCACAAACTCACCGGCGACCGCTGATCTTGTCCATCAGGATCCACTGCGGCAGGTCGATGTTCACCACGAGGTCGAGGTCTGACACCTTCTGGAAGGCTTCTGCTTGAGGGACGTTGCGAGGAAATCCGTCCTGCAACCGCAACGTAAGCCTCGCTGGCCGATCCCAAGCAGCAGATAGACCCGCTCAGCCACGTACAAGGATGAACCCCTTCTTGGCGTCGTCCTCCTCCAGACGCTTGTCCACCTACGACCCCAGCGCCAGAGAGTTGGCCGAGACCATGCTTGCGCCGCAGAATCAATTCCCCCGCGCGTACCATGCCGAGGATGATCTCGTCCGGCACTAGCGCGCCGCGGTTGTTGTACTCCTGCGCCAGGCGACCGACCGAACATGGCATGACACAGCACAAGACGGAGAGTGGTTGGCGAGGCCATGCACAGCAGCGAATGCAGCTCGGATGCACGCACCTTGATCTTGTCGCCGAGCGCCGTATTGTTCTTGATCTCGTAGCGCACGAGATCCCCCGTGGAAATGGTCGGGATGTCGAGCATCGGCGCGATGCGCGACGCATACGTTCCCTTGCCAGCGCCGGGAGCCCCAAGAAACATGATCCGCAGGCTCGGCGTCGCCGCTTTGGCCGCCGAGCTGAACACCGCGCGCTGCATCTTGCTCGGTCTGTCGGCGCACGGACGTGGGGCGGGGCGAAGCTCACGCACACGAGCAAGCGGACGCGTCGACTACGCGCCAAGAACCGCAATGAGCTCGCTCGAGTGACGCGCGCACGCCTTTCAATCCGAATCACCCGCAACGCAAGCGTACCCTTGTGTACCCTCTCGTGCGTAACTTTGGCGACAGCTACATAGGGTTACGTTGACGCATCGTAACCAGGGTACGGACGCGGGAGATCGTGACGTCGCCGTCGCATCCGACGCATTCGAGTCGAGGCGGCCATGGCGGCGGCGGCGGCGGCGACGGGAATGCGGACGGCGACGCCGACGGCGGGAGCGCAGCGCGCGTGGCCACTGGGTCTGGCAGTGGCGGCGGCGGTGCTGGCGGTTAGTCTGTCACTGCAGCTGAGCCTGCGACTGACGCTCGTGGCGGTTTGCGTCGGCGCGTACCTCCCATCCTTCCTCGACGGCGCCGAGTTCTCGGGCGAGCGCTACTGGCCGTGGTTCGCGGCCTTCACGAAGCAGTACGTGTACAAGATCCCCGCGACGATCGAGTACGAGCAGCCTGTGGATGCCGGCGCGCAGTACATCTTCTGCTCGCACCCGCACGGGCTCACGTCGGCGCACCACGGGCTGCTGCTCTCCGGCGCCTCAGAGCCATGTACGTTGCCGCACTGGCCACTGTGACCCGACTCACCCGCGCTCCTCCTGGTAAGCGGGCGCGCTAATCTAGCGGCGATGCTCGCGTCCTCTCGACAGCCTTCCACGACATGATCCCGATGAGCAACCGGCGGCATCTGGCGGCCTCGGTGTGCTTCCGCATCCCGTTCTACCGCGAATACCTCCTCTGGCTCGGCTGCGTCGATGCGCGCCGCAGCATCGCGACCAAGGTACAGCGTTGTCACTGCCCACCTTCCTTGTTGCTTCCCCCTCGCTTGTCTGCCTATCTGTCCCCCTGCGTGTCATGAGCTAACACGCGGCATCGGACCAACCGCAGATGCTCAAAGAGGGCAAGAGCATTGTGATTCTCGTCGGCGGCATCGCCGAGCAGATGCTGGCGCAGCGTGGAGACCACACGATCTACGTCAAGAAGCGCAAGGGCCACATCCGCCTGGCGCTGCAGTACGGCATTCCCATCGTCCCAGGCTACGCCTTCGGCGAGAACGACCTGTACACGCACTCAGGGTACGCGCGTCGTTCGCTCTGCTCGATCGCAATCGCGCCGTCGGCGTTCGCTAGAATTGGCTCGGCACACCTCGACTGACCAAGAGCGCGCCGCCGCCTTGAACCGCTTGACAGACTGCTGCTCTCGTTCCGTCGTGCGGTCGCCAAGCGCTTCTCGTTCGCGATTCTCGTGGGCTACGGTGCGTCCAAGTGGCTGCCGTTCCTTCCTCATGAGGGCGTGGCCATCAACCAGGTCTTTGGCAAGCCCATCCCGGTCGAGCGCACTCCCGAGCCGACAGCCGAGGACGTTGAGAAGCTCCATGACACGTACGTGAGCGAGCTCGTGCGTATCTTCGACACGTACAAGGACAAGTACGGCTACGCTGGCGCGCGTCTCCAGGTCGTCTAAGTGCCGGGCTGCGCTGCGCCGTGCCAAATGGCTAACCGATCGATCCTGGCGCCGCGCGATGGATGCGAAGCCACACAGAGAAATGCATTGCCCGAGTCGATGAGTGCCTCCGCTCGTCCGCTCGTCCGTCCTTCCTCCCTCTCTGCCTGCCTCCATGCCTCCATGCCTCCATGCCTCCATGCCTCTGCGCCTCTGCGCCTCCGTGCCTATTTGCCTGCCTTTGTGGTTCACGCCACATATAGAAACCGCGAGGCATCAGTCTCGTGGCGCCGCAGGTACTCCTTCTGGATGAGGATCTCGACGTTCTGCTTGAGTATGGCGGCCGACGGCACGAATTGCGCACGCAGCATCTCGGCGACCTCGAGCTGCAGCTGCGCCTGGGCGACGTCGCGTCGTGTCTTCATCACGCGCACGATTGCCGCCTGCACCGCCATCTTCCGATCCTCCTCGACCTCGCGCGTGGTCGCCTTGGCCACCTTTGGTGTCTCCACGGGGGCACTCGGCATGGCCTGCAGTCAGATTGCATTCGCATGACGCAAGTGAGCACCGACACCAGTCACGTGGGTCGAGATTACGGGCGAGCGATCGTCAGCGTCATCGCGCACCGATATGCGGATCTTCTTGTTGGAGTACTTGAGATTGAGTGTCAACGCTGGATTCGCGTCGTTCCCGCTCGCCAGCAGGATTTTGGTCTGTGCAGAGTCCAGTCAATCGCGTGAGAAGTTGGGAAGCGAGATCTTCCTAGTCAGGTGAGAGCCCTCTTTGCCCACCTTGACGAGACTATCCAAGTGGTGCATATCCTGGTTCGAGAGGTTGGTGCGCTCCTGGATCGCTGCGCGCATCATCGTGTCGCACGTGTTGAACTGAAGGACACACGAGACGTCAGGGAACGCGAGGTGGATGCGCGCATTACTCCACGCCTGCCGATAGTATAGCGAATAATAGATCGCACCTGGAGTAGGATTAGCATCTGGTAGAAGCTGAGCGCGAACTCGTATCGCTTGTCGAGGCAATGGGCTTGCAGGATCCCGTACGACAAGTGATGGATCCACTGCAGCTTCCGCCCCGTGCTGCGCTCCGTGTAGAACTTGGTAAAGAGCGCGATGTGCGCGTCGATCTCGGGCGGCAGGGCGACTTTAGATTCGAGGCTGGCGCTCGAGATTGGCCACGCGCCGGCGGTGAGCACGTCGCAATGGTATGAGACCGAGTGGTGAAACGTGATGGCAGCGGCATTGACGGCCAGCTCGCTGCGGAGAGCGATATCGTGCTGCTCCAGCCACGCCGTGAACGCAGCCAGTAGCTCCTGGAGGTACATCGCAAGCCAGAGCATCCATCAAGAACAGTGAGAACTCCGATGACATCCCATGGGAGCTGGGAGTCCAGCGAGAACCTTGCTCAGCATCTTGTCCTTGAGCATCTTCTGCAACTTCGAGACAAAGTCGTGGCCGCAAATATCGCGGAGCTTCTGGATCAGCATGATCTCCAGGTCGTTCGACACCGCCGACCCTGGCAGCCCAGGCAATGCGTTAGCTGTGCTACATGCGTTCACTAGCAAGCGGTGCGCTGTACTGTGACGTACCTTTGATCAAACGCTTGGCCAAGTACTTGGCGTAGTACTTCTTGAATACGTCCTTGTCGTCGATCAGACAAAAGACGACGCTAATACTGTCGATCTTACCCTCCAGCGACTCGTCGGACGTCGAGGAAGGCTGGCTCCGGAGTGCGGAGCTCGTAGACGTGTGCTTGCTTGATCCTCGCATCTCCTGCTTCATCATGTAATGGCTGTACTTGGCCAGCAGCTCGGGGAGTCGAGGATGCGAGTTGGCAAATGTCCGACACGCCTGCGGGAAAGCATATCAGTTGCTCGCTGCAGTGCTTAGTCGCTCGAAGTAGGAAAGTAGGGGACGTACCTGGTCGAGCGCGCTTCGCATCAGTGGGTGGAGGTTGAACGCCTCCTTGATGAGCTCAAAGTACTTGCTGCGGACCTGGACGAGCGCTTCGATGTAGCCCTCCGGGTTCTTGGTGGAGTCGTCATGCTCGAATCTGCGCACGATCTCGAGTCCGCTGGCTTCGATATACTTTTTCAGGATGTTCTGTGGATCAGTGCAGCGAATCCGCCCAGTTAGATCGATGAGGACACATCCGTTCGAGCGCGAAGAGATACTCGTGATCGCACTTTGAGCAGCGCCAGCGCGTCCTCCTTTGGCAGCTCGGAGAAAAGCGAAAACAAGCGCCGAAGATCCGCCGTCTGGTTGTTGGTTAGAAAGCTCTCGACGCTCTCACAGATCTGGTCCGTGTGCTCCTGTATCAGCACTCGACAGCACGTTTGGCGAGCTTGAGCGACGGTGCTACAATGACAAAGCACGGCTTGTTAGAGGTAAGAAAGCGTGTACCAAAGTCAGAGAGGGGAACGGTGACTCCACCGTACGCGTGGTGAAGGCGCGACTCGCATCGCTTTTGCTCCTGAATACAGAGCAGCTCGGCCTGCCGAAGGTACTCCGCGATCGAAACACTGGCGAGCAACTCGTCCGCAAGCGCCGAGTAGTATTGGGCCGTGTCCTGACCATATCGACGGGCTTCATGAGTCTCTCCACACTTCGGCAGCCTCATCTAGAACCTCACCGAAGCACGCACCTCGAGGAAAGGTACCTCTAGCTCCTCACGGTAGAGGCTCATCTGGTCGAGCTTGCACATACCAAGAGCGAAGTATGTCTGCCGACGTCTCTCGTCAGCCCTCGCTCGTATCGCGGGCGTGAGTGTATGCGGACCGACCTGAACCGTAGCAGCGATACAATCGCCGTCGCTAAAGTAATCTGACCGGTCGGAGCGCGCAGAGCGGAAGATATGGATGACTGCCTGCAGCAGCCGCTTCTTCACCTTGAGGAACGCCGAGTCGTGCCAGATGTGGAGCGAGAGCTGTCGTTGCCACGCACACAACACAGACACTGAGCAACTGCGCGCTCTCTGAGCCGCTCGTCGACACTCGGTATGGATCTTCAATACCTCTGTCACAGGGTAGACTCCTGGTACGGGTGCCTGGCCGGTCTCGCAGTGCGAGTACTTGATCCAGTACCGATTCTAATGCGCATGGACGAGCGAGTTGGATCGGCGCTCTTCGACGAAGCCCGGAAGCACACGGCACGGACATAGCACCAGCGTACCAAGTAGCGGAACAGCTCCGAGATGTACGTCGTGCCGGTCGCGAATGCTTCGAAAGCGACGCAGTATCGCTGCAAGAACTCGGGTTCGCCGTCCACGGTGTCCAGTTCCTGTCCCGAGCATTTGGCATTGAGCGGCGCCGTACTGCGAGACATGTGCGCGCGTCTCGGCGATCAAGTGGCGTATACCTCGAGGATGGCTTCTACGCGGGCGATGAGTAGTCCGCGGAGTCGAAAGTAAAGCAGCTCGGCTTGCGGCGTGCCTGGATTGGTGCAGATTTTGTAGACTCCCCTTTTCAAAGGCGAGCGAGCGAGTTAGCCCTTCCCCGTCGACCACGGAGGCGTCGGTGTCTGACGTACGAGTACATCTCCATCCATGTTTCGTTTGTGAGCGTCTTCGGGAGCCCTGAGACCAGCGACGTGAGCTGCGGCTGCATGCCGTCCCAGATCTTGTCAAAGTTGACCTGTGGGCAGAGGGAAGCGCGCGGGTTAGCGTCGTGAGCGCGAGCAGGAGTCCGGGTGCCGCGCACCGTCGAGCTCTTGAACAGCGACATGGTTCCTGCGGCGCTCGGGCGAGGCGTCGGTGTGCAGGAGGCGTCGGCGTGCAGGAGGACGCCGTGCGCGAGGGTCAGCGGCGTGCAGCCGAGTTGAAGGTGCTGAGGCGTCGCGGAACCGATCGGCACACTACAGAACCGAGCCGGCTACGTCCGGCTCTCAGTCTTCTTGGCAGCAACGCATACGAAAGAGCAGCCAAACGAGGAAACCAAACAGCTCTCCAAATTGATAATCGTATTTAATCCAAATTGCAATCACATGCATTTCAAATGCGTTAACGACCAGCGTTCCAGCAAACTCGAACCTTGCAATCATCATACTTGATTCATAAGTGGTTTCACATTTTGAATGCCAAACTAATGATTTGAAGGCACCCAAATCTAGCGAAAGAGCTTCATTCCAGGTGAACACAAAACTATCATTCCATCACACTTGAGTCGTGTAGGAACTATTTCTTCGGCGATTCTTCGGGATAAACAAAACCATTCATGACATCCAACCGTGGATTTTGGCTAGTCGCCTCGATTTGTGTGATCAAGATTCAGTGTGTTTCCTCGCAGCCGACACACGTCGAGAGAAATGAACGTTTACAAACACCAAGAGTGCCAATTCCATACGACATTTTCCGCACAAACGCGGGTAGGGCACTGGATCTAGGACGTTCTCTGTGCCAACAACCCAAACAAGGCGCCCAATGTACCGCGCAGCACACATTCCATTGTACAGACTGCAGGTCGCACTGCTGAGGTTCATTCTGGTCAAAACGATTTCGCTGCTTTGGACGAGCATGATGCACGCCAACGTTTGCAGGCGTTCACGTTGACGCCAACCGGAACGCGTTGAAGTGGTCCACCACAGCCCATCCATCGCGCCGCGACCGAGAAAGGCCCGGACGCGGCGGCGCATGCCGCCTCTCTCTCCAGGCGCCAGGACGGCGCTCATGGACGGCAGTCGCCCGCTGCCTCGCCCGACCGGTGAGCTCTCCCACCCGCAGCACTCGCGGTTGTCTCCTGCTCCCCGGCCGCCGTCATGGCGGCCAAGGAGGAGACGCTGGCAGTTGTCGCGGCGCCTGGACCGCCATCGACGCCGCCCCCCGCTCGGAGGCGCTCGGCTGAGTCGGTGCGAGCGATTCTGCTGACTCGCCGCTGCTCCGCGCCTGCTCGCGCGGCGGAGATCGCGACGGGGGTCGAGGCGCGGGGAGATCGACTGGAGCGCGAGCTCGTGGCCGTTGCGGCGCGTCTTGAGCGCGCGGAGGACGACAAGGCGATGCTAGGGGAGCGCGTGGCGGAGCTGCTGGAAGAGAAAGCGCGACTCCACGTCCGACTGTCGGCGGCGCTGGCAGACGTCAGCGCGCTCGAGTCGGAGCTGTCCGCTGTGTCGCTCCGGAGCTACCGCAAGGCGCTGGGAGCGGGTCCAGATCAGGAGACTGCTGCTTTTCGGCGCGAGAGCGCCAGACTCAAGGCGTCTGCGAAGAAGCTGCAGGCGCAAGCGCCGAACCAGCAGCATTGCCACCGCGAGCGCCTCATCGCGACCGAGGCCAAGAACAAGCAGCTCGCAGCGGAGAACGAGAGCCTCCATCGCCGCATGCGCCTCGCCGAGAGCGCGAGCCGAGGAGCCCCACGGCGTCAAGGCGGGAGAGTTCATCCTCGGACATCCATGGGCGAGGTCGAGCCGAGCGCGCCGGTTCGTCAGCCCACACGGCGCGCTTCGAGTGCGAGTACGCTGCCGCGGCCGGCGTGGAGGTAGAGAGCGACGCCGACGCTCCCCCGCGCTGCGTCGCGTCGGATGGATGGACGGACGGACGGATGGATGTCTGCCTGGCTGGTTGAATCGACCGACCGATCGATCCTTGCGTGACGCCCGAGCCATTGTGGCGCTCAACACAAGGCTCGCACCGTATAAATAGCCGTCGGCCGAGCGTGTGTGAACGACGCAGGCGCCTCAAGGCCTCGCGCTGCGCATCCATGGGCGTCGCGAGCACGGGAATAGCCTCGAGAATGCTTCCTCTCGCCGGCCGCGCGAGCGTCTATATCCGCTCTCGCTCTCTCCCCGGCCACCAGCGCGCTCGCCGCCGCGTCCGCGTCCGCCGGAGCCATGGAGGCCGCCGCGAGCGACCCGCGCGCCAAGCGCAGGGAGCGCAAGGTGCGCGTGGACCTGACGCTGTGCCGGTACGAGGTCGTGCGCAAGGTCGTGCGCGCGCGCGGGTGGGTGGCCGTGTCGGACGACCGCGACGCGCGCGCCGTGGCCGCGTGCAACCTGCATTGGGTGGACGTGCCGGAGGTGCAGGGCAAGTTCTCGGCGCTGCTGCCGTACCAGAAGCTGAACCACCTGCCGGGCATGTCCAACCTGGCGCGCAAGTCGCGGCTCGCGCGCAACCTCGAGCGCCTGCGCAAGCTCTTCCCGGACGAGTACGCCTTCTTCCCGCGCACGTGGATCCTGCCGTTCGACCTGCACGAGTTCCAGCAGCAGTTCAACGCGGACGGCGAGAGCGCGCGGCCGTTCATCGTCAAGCCGGACCACTCGTGCCAGGGCCGTGGCGTGTTCCTCACGCGGCAGCTCAAGGAGGCCGCGCCGCCATCGGGAGACTTGATGGTCGCGCAGCAGTACGTCTCGCGGCCGCTGCTCATCGAGGGCAAGAAGTTCGACCTGCGCATCTACGTGCTCGTCGCGTCCGTCGACCCGCTGCGCGTCTACCTCTTCCAGGACGGACTCGTGCGCATGTGCACGGCCGCCTACGTGCCGCCCAACGACCACAACCTCGAGCAGCGCTTCATGCACCTGACCAACTACGCCGTCAACAAGCGCGCCGCCAACTTCGAGCGCAACCAGGGCGGCGCGGACGACGGCCACGGCAGCAAGCGCTCGCTGCGCTGGTTCTTCTCGTGGCTGCGCGCGACGCTGGCAGCCGACGCGGGCGGTGCGGCGCCGGCCGAGCGCGCCGACCGCCTGTGGCAGCAGATCGGAGACATCTGCCTCAAGGCTGTGCTCACGGTGCAGCCCGTGCTGGCGCAGGAGTACCGCTCGACGTTCGCGCGGTACCTGCGCCACGCCTACTCGGCTGGCCCGACGCCGAGCGCCTCGGCCGGCCCGACGCCGAGCGCCTCGGCCGGCGCTCGCCCGGCCAGCGCGCGGCCTGCGAGCGCGAGTGCGAGCGCGAGCCGCGACTCGTGTTGCTTCGCACTGCTGGGCATGGACGTGCTGGTGGATGAGAGCCTCAAGCCGTGGCTACTTGAGGTGAACCACCTGCCGAGCTTCGGCTGCGACTCGCCGCTCGACTGGGACATCAAGGAGCGGCTCATCTCGCAGACGTTCGACCTGCTCGGCCTCTCGCCCGGCGACAAGGACCGCTACGACGAGGCGCAGGCGCGCAGCACGCGCCGCCGGCTCTACGGCGCCGGAGCCGCGGACAACCAGCTCGCGGACCTGCCGCCCATTCGCGGCCGGCCGCCGCGCCAGCAGCCAGAAGCGGACGCGGGAGACGCGGACGCGGGAGACGCGGCGCGGCCGTGGTGGCCACTCGGACCCGACGCGCTGTGCGCAGCGCTCGAGCGCTTCTACGCGCGTGTGTCGCCCGCGCGCGCCGCCGACGTCGAGAGCATCGCGGCCAAGTACGCGGCGCGGCAGGACGCGTTGGAGCGGCATCTCGCACGCAAGTACGGCCGCGGCCTCGCCGCCTTCATAACCAACGACGGACCCTCGTCGGCCATCGCCAAGGCGGCGGCATCGGCATTGGCGCCGACCGCCGCGGACTGCGAGCCCGCGCGCGAGCCGCTGGACGGAGTCGGAGAGGGAGAGCACAAGCGCGAGAGAGGCTGTGAGCAGGCCGACGAGCAGGCCGACGGGCAGGCCGACGGGCAGGCCGACGAGCAGACCGACGAGCAGCTTGTGGACTTTGTGCGCGTGTACCCGCCGGCGGGCGACGCGCCGTGCGCGCGCAAGTACCGCGCGATGCTCGAGGCGTCGCAGAGCCACATGAGCGAGCTGCAGATGCGCTTCTCGGCGCCGCTGCAGCACCGGCGCGCGGCGGACGACGACGGCGGCGGCGGCGCGGCCGGCGCGTTGCCGCCGATCGCCGGCGCCGCGCGACGCGAGATGCAGCTCGGCCGCGACTGCTTTGGCTTCTCGGGCACGGACAAGGCGCGCTGGCTGCTCGCCGACGCCGGTGACAAGCGCGCGGCCGCCGTGCCCGGGCCGCAGCAAGTCGCGGCGGCGCACAGGCTCATGCTAGGCCACTCGAGCCAGAAGACGGCCATCAAGCCGCCGACGCCGCCGGGCAGGACGCCCAAGGCGCGCCAGGAGAGCGTCGACTACGGCCTGCAGTACCGCGACCGCCTTGCGACGCTCAAGCACAAGCCCACGATCGCCATGGCGCAGATCTCCTTCGGCTGCTTCGATTGAGTGAGACCCGATACTTACTATACAGACACGCACGAGCGCGCGCGGGTGATCTACGCCTCCTTCCTCGCCGCGCGTAGATAGACCCGCTCGCGCGGTACCCTTGTTCTCTGCTCGCACTTCGGGTGCCAAGCGAGCTGGAGCTGGACGGATGCGCTTGGCGAGCAGGCCGCTCCCTTTGGCAGCCTGCCTCAACCAGCACTCTCGTCGAGGACGCCGCTAAGCGAGCGAGCCCCGCCGCGAGCCGTTCGTGCTGGCGCTCGGGTCGTTCAGGTCTTCCCACGCCAAGCCCACCACCTTCTGCATAAAGTCCGTCGACCACTTGCGCGACTTGCGGCCCGAGCCATCCAGCGCCTCCTTCTTAGCGCGCTCCTGGAACACGTGGTCGCACGTCTTGCACACGCGCTGCTTGCTCGACGGGTCGTTCTTGTGCGGCCCGCGGTTCATCATGCCCGCGAACGCCTCCGGGAAGTCCTCCGTCTCGACCGACACGTGCGAGCATGACCCGCAGCAAATGCGGCCGCAGTGGCGGCAGTGGTGGCGGCGCACGCCCATGCCCAGGCGACTAAACTTCTTCGAGCAGAGCATGCAGCTCTTGCGCTCCTCGTTGGGGACCCACACGGGCGGGTATGCGATGCGACTGCACAGCTCGCGCACGATCTTGCGGTTCACCTTGTCGAAGACCATCTTGCCGTTCTCGTCCTTGGAATCCAGCCGAGCGCCGTGGCGGACGAGACGGTACGCGATCTCGTAGAACCCCTGGTCCACCGCCTTGTGCAGCAAGTTGCTGTTTCCGAGCACTTGGTTCGGCTCCGACTTGTGCATCAACAGCATTTCAGTGATGAGCGGATCGTCGCGCTTTGCAGTCAGAATGTGCACTCCCAGCGGCGTCTGGTTGCGGGCGTTCACGCGGGACACGGATGCCCCTTGCTCGAGCAAAAACTTGGTGATCCGGCGCGACTTCGCGGCCGCGAGATGCAGAGGAGTGTTCTGCCGGTTGTCGACAGAGTCGATCAGCAGCGCGCGGGTTTTCTTCTGGCACAGCAGCTTGACCATGTTGAACTGCCCAAAACGAACAGCGATGTGCAGCGCCGACTGCCCGTGGACTGGGTCACGCTCCGTCACTTCCGTGTTGCGATCCTGCATGCACGCCTTGATCATGAGCATGTTGCCCGTCTTGACAGCGCGCAGGAAGTTCGAAAGTCCTTCCTCTGTAACACGTGGCCCAAAGTGATTGACCGAGCTGCGGCTGCTGCCCATCATCGTGTCGGCGTTGCCACGGCTGCTCGACATGATCGAGCCGCGACTGCTGCCCAGCAAGTCCGACGGGTGGAGCGCTGGCGCGAGACTGTCACGCTGCATGTTCGTCTGCAGGTCCTCGAGCGTCAGGTCGCTCGGCCGGTACTTGGCCATCGACTCGCGCACGCCGAGGTTGTTGCCGCTGTTGGTCTTGCGAAAGCCCTGGCGCATCGACGGACTCATCATCGAGTCGCGGATCTCAAACGTCGACTCTCGCACCGTCATATGAGAAGAACCGCGCGAGGATCCGGGCGGCGACGTGACCGGCGAGCTCGAAGGTTGCGCCGCTGCCTGACGCTCGGGCCGCCCCGGCTTGGACTTTTTCTCAAACGACAGCCGAGTAATCTCCGAGTTGCCGCGCGAGTTGCGCGCCTTGCGCAGCTGCACGACCGGCGCGGTCGGCGTGGGCGATGCGCCGGTGTCGTTGTGCATGGACTTGCACTTGCGCAGCGACACGGGCGTTGACGCGACTGGCGTCCCGGTAGAGCGCAGGTTCCGCGCGCTCCCGCCGATCGGTGTCGGCTTGCGCATCTGCGGCTGCGGAGGGAAGTAGTCGCGCTGACCCTCATCCTCGTCATCCGCTGCCGCGGTCTTGACGGGCGACGGAATGACGATAGGGGAGGGTGTCTTGACAGCGGCGCGCTTCGCGGTCGGCTTGTCGTCGTCGTCGTCTCCGCTGGAACCCTGCGTGTCTGTCGACGGCGGGCTGGCGGGCGGCGTCGAGTCCACAGTCCTGCTTGAGAAGTCCGAGGACGTCTTCTTGAGCAGGCTGGAGGGCATCGCGGGCTGCAGCGTCCCGCGCGGCGCATTCATCCACGGCGGGTCGTCCGACACGTCGTCGTCCTCATCCTCGTAGTCCGCCGGCCCGAAGCGCGTGTGCGCGCTCATGAGCGACCCACGCGGCTTGGACAGGCTGGCGCGCACGGGCGGCGCGTGCTGGTTCACGAGCCCCTCGTGGTACGGCATGTAGGTCACGTCGCTGCCGCGTTGCTGCTGCTGCTGCTGCTGCTGCTGCTGCTGCTGTTGCGACGGCGACGGGAGCATCGAGGGCATAGCCTGTGTGTCTCTCGCCTGCCGCGGCGAGTCCGGAAGTGACGGGAGGGACGAGGGGGCGGAGGGGGCGGCGCGGGCGGCGGGCAACCGCGCGCTCGGATAAGAGCGCGGAAAGGAGCGGACCGGGCGTTTCCGATTGTGACGGTGCCCGCCGCGTCGTGATGGCCGCGGTTCAATTGCAGACGCGGGGGACAGCGACAGGCCGGCACTCGCTCTTTTCCCCGCGGGAGCGACCATACGACGTCCGAGATGTCTGAGACGCAGACGACGGACCAGCATCCGCCAGGCGGGCAGTGATATGCACTCGCCACGGCGCCGTTCATTACTGACCGAAGGGAAAGGCCGCCGCCACCGCCGCCAGCGCTCTCGCCCTCTCTCCCCGTGAAATGTCCCGCGCCGTGCACCTGCCTCCAGACCTGTGTCGTGATGCCATGCAGGCGACAAGCGTTCCGCGCAATCGCCTGCATTGTTCGTGCATGGGGTTCTGGCGCGTCGCTCTCGAGCGCGCTCGCTTCGGTCGCCTTGCTGGCAGCCGCGGTCGCGTTGACGCCAGCCGCCGGCCGCAGTCGCCTCGCCGCGCCGAGATAGAGAGCGGCCGCCGCAGCAACGAACAAGCGTGCTGCCTTTTCTTTTCCGCGCGAAGGACGCAGTGTGCAAACATGTGGGCGGCATCTTTTTCCTTGTCGGGAGCAGCTGGTGGGAGCGAACGTCTTGGCTTTCGTATCGGCGAACTGAATTCCCATGCGGTGCACGCCGATTTTTCGGGCGGACAGTCGGTTGCGCTGAAACTTCAATCTCCGCCCCGGCGGCCTGAACCGCGGCCGGCACGTCCTGGCATTTGTTTCGCGCGCGATGGTGGTGTCGGCGCGCAGGACCCCTCGCCGCGCGCGGTTAGCCATGGAATGGCGGCTATAGAGCAGAGCTGCGGCCAGTGCATGGGTACGCCGCGCGCTGGACGCAGCAACCCACCTGCGTGCGTGCAATCCAGCGCGGCTGGCGTGCGCCACGATGCCAATCGACTGACGCGACCACCGTGCTCGCGGCGCAACTCTCGGTGCGGCGAGCGGCGTATCTAGCGCGCATGCAGCCGATCTGACCGATCGGCGTGACGGTGCGCTACGTCAGCAGGCAGAGAGCGCCGCGGGTTCTCGGGCGCGCGTCCGGTCGCACAGTGAACCCTTCGCTGCGGTCGTGCGCAAGGCGATTCTTGCTGCTGAACGACAGTTCTACTGCCTCCATGCTCTGCGGATGGCTTGGTGAGAGGCGCAGCAGTGAGGCTCGCCACACGACGGACGCAATTGGCGCAGGTCAGGCGCTGGGTATCGGAAGGTTCGCAGTCCAGCGCTCAACTCGACCGTAAGGTTCCAACTCGATGCGCGTTCCACACGCGTCCACATGTGTCCAAGCGCGTCATGCAATCACCGTGGGGTTTCTCACCGCAGGTCCAGTGAACACGATCTCTATTGTAGCAGCAGCCTCGAGGAAGCCACTGGCGCCAGATCGGTCGCTTGGCGTCGCGAGCCGTCTACTGCGCGCCAGGCTGCGTCTGCTGACGCTGCAGAAACTCCAGCACCTGCGCGAGCTGAACCTTGACTTCGTCGTTCATCTACAAGAAGAAAAGTCGAAGAAAGCGGCACAAGCCAATCGGTCCGTTGGTCAGTCGTGGCGTTCCAGTTTGCGCTCGAACGCCGAGCGCGGCAAACAAAACGACGTGGAGAGTGCCGCCAGCGCACCACGCACCATGACTTCGGCGTTCTCTTCGCCCTCCTTCGCCTCCACGAATTTCCGGAGCAGCTTGGCAGCGGCCTTGTTGCTCAGCGGCGTCGTGCTCACCACCTCCATCTCTCCGCGGCGCTGCTCGTCCTTTCAGCTCAATGGACTTGTGCCGCCCAACCATTGGAGCGTCAGCTGTCCATCTGGCCGGAAACGCCTGATCTGGTTCAGATATGTCTGTCTGAGAACGAACAACTGATTCTGTCTGTGTCCGTCACAATCCGTCTGCAGCACTGGATTGACCGGAAATGGAGGAGGATTCGGCTGCGACGCCATGGCCGTCGTGGGCGACCACAACGTTCACCGGCCTCCTTCTGTGCCTGGCGGGCGTCCATATCCTCGACAAGGTCGCCGCCGCGGTCTTCCGTCGCTCCGCAGGGGCTGACCCTCCGCGTGTCGCCCGTGTTGAGACTGACTCGGACGAGGAAGCCGCGGATGCAGTGGACGCGGACTTCCTCAGGCTCCGCCGACAGTACCTGACGGTGTACGGACTCATCATGTTCGCCGATTGGCTCCAGGGGACCCACATGTACAGTTTGTACCAGGTGCGGTCATGAATGTCCTGGATTACCCGCTGTATCGCCGCTCAACTATTGACGGGGCGGTCGGAATCCGCTTGGCGTTGATCTCGGCAGAGCTATGGACTAAACGTCGGCGCGCTCTTCTTGACTGGGTTTCTATCGTCCGCTGTCTTCGGTGGCTTTGTCGGACCTATCGTCGATGCGTACGGCCGGCGGAACGCATGCTTGGTGTACTGCGCGCTTGAGGTGCGTAATTCCTCCCGACCTCGTGTCACCTGTCGTGGCCGACACGACTGATGCGCGACGCAGATCGTCATCAATGTGCTCGAGAACGTCAACAGTATGGCTGTGCTACTTGTTGGCCGCGTCCTGGGTGGAGTCTCCACTGCCCTGCTGTTTTGCGCGTTCGAGAGCTGGATGGTCACGGAGCACAAGGCGCGAGGTCCGTAGCACTGTGCAAGTTGGAGATGGCAAAACACACCATCGTGGTGATTCTCTGACGCTTACTTCGACTCGGTGCCGCCTGCAACAGGATTTAGTGAGCAGAGTCTCTCCAAGACCTTTGCGCTCGCGTCCGAGGCGAACGGTATTCTAGCGGTCGTCGCGGGGCTAGTGGCGCAGGCGGCAGCCGATGCGATGGGCGAGATCGGTCCGTTTCGCGTCGCAGTGATTGTGACTGCTGTCGCCGGTATACTTGTCGTGAATTGGTCTGAGAACTACGGAAAGGAGATGACGGACGAAGCCCAGAGCAGCAACACCAGCGGCTCCACGACGGGGAAGCAGGCGGCGAGCAGAGATGCGATGATCAAGACCTACGCGCTGGGACTCGCGTACTCATTGTTTGACGGCGCCATGTACATCTTTGGTACGTCAAGCATCACCGCATGAACCAATGTATGATCACCTAGAACTGAGCACGTCCTATGCGTGATGCGTCCAGTCTTCCTGTGGTATCCGACACTGGACTCCATTGCACCGGGATCCAATGTTCCAAGCGGACTCGTTTTCTCGAGCTTTATGCTCAGCATCTCCATTGGCGGGAAGCTGTTCGACCTCCTGCACGCTTCTTCCGTCTCTATTGAGATCATCGCTGTGGCCACCAGCTCCATGGCGACGCTCTCTTTGGCTGTAGCGACTGTGAGTCGAAGACATGCTCCCCCCTCTCTCTCTCTCTCTCTTGGTTGGAGCATCGATTGGCTGCTTGTAACTCATTGTACCGACACTCGTTGTTGATCTTATGTGCGCCTTCAGGCTCGAATGGAGTTTGCGTGGGTACTGGCAGGCTTTGTCCTGTTTGAGGTCCGTGCGTCGATGGAAGAGGTCTGAGTATCGCATCTACTGCGTCCTCACGATACTTTACTTCCCGTCTAGGTTTGTGTCGGAGTGTTCACTCCCTGCTGCGCGGCTCTCCGTGGCCGCTACTTCGCGTCCGAAGGACTGAGCACGACTCTGAGTTACTTCCGACTGCCTACGAACGTGCTGGTCGTGCTTGGCACTGGGGCCGAGCGGTACGCCACGAGCACGCAGCTCTTTTACGGGTGCAGTGTCATCCTCGGCGTCTGCTCTGCCTGCGCTGCAGTGCTACTCAGCCGCTCGGGTCGCCTGGCGGCGAGGGAGAAGCGTAAGGCGCAGTGATTCGTAGAAGTGTCTTCATGTATTCTCGCGCGGTGCTATCCGATCTCCTCGCTTCATCTACGAGGCCTTCTTCTTCACCCACATGAACACTAGAATAAGGAAAATCTGACCGAACAAGCGTCATCAGCGGACCGCGTGCGCATTAGTTCGGACGCTCAACTCGAACAGGGCGGAGCGCCGTCAGGGGCTACGTACAACGACTGCGACGCCAATCGCGGCCATCATCTTGACGTTTTGGAGCCACAGGTGGCGTCGGAGGTTCTTGCTCGACTGGGCAAACGCGGCCGATTGGGAGCTACGTGAGTAACACAAGAGCAAGCAGAGGCAGCGGCGGCGTGTCAGCGATAGTGGCCAACGCTCGACTTAGAGACGGACGGCCTGCCCGCCTCACTTGAGTTGGTCCGACTTGTCGACGAGCAGCTCGATCTTGTCCCCGCGGTCCAGCACTTTGGCTACGAGCACGACCACCGTGGTTAGCGAGCGTTGCCGTCTCCGTGACTCGGTTTGTTCGTCGTCTAGCCAAACGTACTGATGTTCTGCTGCACCGAGTCCTTGACACTGTCCAAATCCTTCTTCAGTGCTTGCAGCTTCTCGGCACCCTTTGCCGAGGAGTAGAGTTCCTGCGAGTATCGACCGCAGTAGTCCAGTCAGACTTTCTGTCCTCCATGATGCGGTCGGTCGCCGCCGCGCTGGCAGCGGGGTGCTCCGTACCATTTCCTTCTTGAGGATTGGCGCGAACTCCCGGTTCATATCCAGCTTGAGCTTGGTGGCTTTACCCCGGATGCCGTATTCATTGTCGAACAACTGGTTGATGTGCTTGAGGAAGAGCGCGGCCGACCTGTCGCGAGCGCCAACAACAGGCAATGTGAGTGAGCATGAGCGCCGCGAGTTACGGCTGAGCAATGCCGCCGAGCTGGACACACTTCTTGCCGAAGGCCTCGTTCGTCACGCAGACGTAGGCAACCTCGTCCTCCACGCGGTAGCTGTACGTCTTGGCCTCATAGTCCACGGACTCGACGGCCGCGTCCGCGAAGTTGAGCTTCTTGAGCAGTTTGAGCGCGAAGTCGTTCATCTTCTTGTCGCCGCCGTTGCTGTACTCGGCCAGTGGACAGCTCTTGTTCGCCACGAGGCAGTAAAAGATCGTCATCGTGAGCGAGGGCGTGGGCAGGCGGCGCGGATGCAGCAGTCCGAGCAGCGGCGCTGTCCGCCGCGGTCGCGCCTTCCGTCGGCGCTTCTCTTCTCGCCTTGCTGCGGTACAGAGAGCAAGTGCGGTAACGCCTGGGGAGGAGGGTACGCTCGCGAGGCGGAAGCAAGCGTAACCGAGAAGGGGTACAGCCGTGGGGCTCTCATGAAGTATAACCCGCCATCCCGGAATATAAACCGAGGTGCGTCATTTATTTGTTGGTTACGCGTAACCATCGACGCTCTTGACGAAAGCCGCGAGCACGTCGACAGGCTG